>KE370853.1:84008-95383 GCA_000418225.1 Zizania latifolia
AGCGGTTCATCGAGAGGTTCTACGAGGAGATGAGACTGCAGAGGCAGCGCTCTCTGGTGCAGCATCTCCTCTAGATCGAGCTCGGCTCGGCATGCTTCACTGCTTCAGTGCTCCTGTCGCCTTAGCTTCTTGTCGCTATCTTAGCTGCAGCTTCGTCGTGTTCTTCCTTTCTTGCATCGTTTTACTGTTGCTGCTGTATCACTAGTCATGTTTGATCGAAGGCAGGTGAGAGGATTTGAGGAGTATGTGGGGAGAACTTTCTTTTCCCTGCTTTAATTTTAGTCTTTACATTTCCATGTGTTTTACTGCTGGTTTTGTGTAGCCTTGAGTTTTGAGTTGAATTACTTGAATCTTGGCCCAGTGCTATCTTTTTTCTCTGATGGCACACATAATTATCTCTCAGAATTGTTCATGCATTTCTGTCTCAGAATTCAAAGGAATGGTTCAGCAAATCATGGAGTATGCTGCATCAAGAACTGACACTGCTTTCTTCTGTAATTCTTGCCTGTTTCCTGATGAGCTAAGTACTTAAACAAGTTGAACATGTACTGAAAATGCAGCAAAAACAACATACAGCTTGCCACTTATTTATTATTCAGAAACCACACCAGCATGATGCGGGACAGCATTCAGAATATGAGATGAGTAAAATGTGTTTCATCTCATATTCCTTCAACTGTCTGCGCACAATTCCTTCTACTTCATAAACTTTTATTCAGTAAAGTGCAAGGGGGGCACAAAGGATTGCAAACAGGGATGATACTTTTAACATGTTTGGACTCGACAATAGAAAAGGGGGTAAGAATTGGAGTTACAATCTTACATGAGTCTGTACAAAAATTCCTTAAGAGATATCAGCAGCTTATTCTTTATACGAGATCATCATGTCAACCAGAACTCTTAAGTTGTCCAGAACTCTTAAGTTGTCCAGAACTCCAGATCCTACATCAAGTGGAACCATAGGTAGGCCATTCACCATTGGTCAACTGCAAACTCATCAACAAGAGTCTGAAGTACGTCATTCTCAATTGCAATGCTAATATCAAATGCCTCCACTTGACATGCTTCCCATCAAGTGGAACCATAGGTAGGCCATTCACCATTTGTCAACTGCAAACTCATCAACAAGAGCCTGAAGTATGTCATTCTCAATTGCAATGCTAATATCAAATGCTTCCACTTGACATGCTTCCCACCTGACAGTCACTTGGTCCAAGTCGTTCTCAGCAACTCGATTGGGAGCAGTCTCTTTAGTTTCCCTCCATTTGCAGATCTCCTCCAATATCTCACTCTTCAACAGATCTTTACTCAAACTGAGAGGCAACCTCAGCCATGCCTTGTATCCACATTTGCCGAAATCGCAGAATTTTGAATTCATTGACTCTATAATGCAGTCGAATAAGAAGTTGGTTCGTTGATACTTCTTTTCTTCTGTGAGAGCCAAGCTCTCTGATCCACCAAATACATTCACGATAATTTCGAGCATTTCAATGATAAAAGAATGGAGTGACAGGCTTGATCTTGTGCTGCACAAAGGGCTACTGCTCAACAGCAGTTCAGCATTTGAAATGGCTTCTCCGATGCCATGGAGCCTAGCTTCTAACAGCTTGAAATCATGTGCTGCGAAATTATGTACAGATGATATTTTACCACTGCCATGAAATATTTCTTCAGAATCAGTCTTCCTTGTGTCAATAGACATTGCCAAATCTACAATATCTGATTCCAAATTAAAGAGATCTTCCATTTTGTTTTCAATCGACACAAAGAATTCTTTACCCTCTGCAAGCGAAAAAAACGAAAATCGTTATAAAAGAAGCAAAAAAAGGAAAAGGAAAAACTAATCATGCTTTACAATGTGAAAGCAAAAATACTAATGTAGTACTCATTGATCAACATGTTTTAAAGTTCAGCAAAAGGGCCTGACTAAACGAATATATAACTACTTTCTAGTTTAGAATTCAAGATGATATAATTTTTTTACCACTTTCTTCAACAGGACTTCCTAAGGATGAAGTATCATTTGAGAAGCGTGCTTCGAGGACTGACGTTGGACTTGGCTGGTTGGGCTCATCGTTCGTGCAAGCAGCACAAGAATCAACCTCTTGGTCCCTCTGGGAATAGAACAAAAGAGGGTGTCAAATTTCAGTACTTAACAAAACAACGATTACTGACAACAATAAAATGAATTTCAAGTCATTAAAGCCGTGATAAAATGGACATTTACGGTGGTCTTTTGGCATACACCATTCATTTAGTAAAGACTTGCAAATCCAACATTTTTCTACAAACTAATTATTTTGGGGGTTTGCCACTCCATTCTTTGGCACACTAGGATTTTATCACACAGTGAATGGGGGTTGTACAACCACGCGTCAATGGGATAATGGGGGTTTGTAAATACTGAAATGCCAACAAATGGAGTGGCAGACCCTGAATTTTCCATGAACAAATTTATGAAACTATCGCCTCTTATAATACGATGAACACCTGTGGGTTCAAATGAATTACATATATCCTGCAAGACAACTTCAAATACATCTGACAACAATTTAAGACAATATTGGTGTTATATCGATTCTACTTTTTTCATTAGAATTCTCGGGGAACACTTTTAACAAATTCTGTAAATAGATTTGCATGGTACAAATTTATCATAGAATTTAGATTCATTATCAATGTTCGTCATCAGAGAGAAAAGTGTTATATACAATCTTCACATATTTACCGTTTAAAAGCAGAAAGGGAAATGCACGATAAGAAGGAAATGAAAGTGGTGTTGTTACGATTTAACAATGCATAGGTATGATAAACAAATACAAAATAAACGGTTAGCATTGAAGCAACAGGTCAACCTCTAAACTGACCTGATAACATTTCTGAAAGTCAGGCGATTGATCATTGGAATTGTATGCACTCCTGTCATTGTGTAGAGGATCTCCTACCTCAGAATAGTTACTATGTTGGGAGTCCGAAATGTTTGTGTCATTACTAAGGGCAGAGATGAGCTCTTGGAGCACTGATGCAGTTAATTTTCCAGAAAGAGCATCGCTTGATTCAATCCTATCAGACAGACCAAGCTCATTGATTTTTGCTTTCAACAGCCTACTAAACTCCTCTTTCTCGGAATTATCGAAAACAGAAGGTGAAGATTCAGCAACTGGCAATCTTGTACAACTGGTACTAATAACTTGTGTTGTTCTGCACTGTCTCTTGTCCAAAACTTTGCAGTGTGATGAAGCCCTTGTCACTGGTCTTACCGATGAATTAGATGCAAATGCAACTGGCTTACTAATTTCTCTGTTACTGGATGCAGTGTCACGGCCAACTTTCTTGTGCAGTCCCCTTTTTTGCCCAGATGCATTATTACCTGTAATCCTACTTGTGGTTGTGGATGCCAATCCACTCCGGTAGATCGAATCTCTACAAGTGCTTCTTTGGGGATTGCTTGAACCCATCACCTCCCTGCGAGTGGTTCTTTGCGGAGTAATCGTACCCACCAACTCCCTTCGTTGATCAGAACCATGGTGTGGAGCCCTCCTACTGGATCTCAGCTCGCGAGCATTACCTGCAGCAGGATGAGTGGAATCGACGAAGCTTCCAGATCCAATATTCCTAGCAACATCTTGCAGAGAGGTGGTTCCTCGTTTGCGCAACAACCTCTCTTCTCCAGTTCTAATGCCAGCACCACTCGATCTAATCTTCGGACAACCACTCATTCTGTCAGTTCTTACCCTATGATCCTTGTGCATGGCGACCACACCAGAGCTGCTTCTACTTGCATTTGCACCATCAAAACCCGATCTTAGCACCACTATTGCATCGCCACTTACTACGTCTGTAGCAGAAGAACTGCTCGTGGTGTCAATGGTGTGCTTCTCGCGCCTACTGGAAGAAGTAATGGCATTGTCCCATTCTGTGTCCGCCGGAAGAACAGGTGGCTGGACAGCGACCTGTCGCAATCGGGACGAACGCTCTAATGGCAGGCTTTCAGAGCGAGAGAAGAAGTCATCAGGAATACTTGAGATTTGCAAGGCATTGGAATGGCCATCCATGCGGTGCTTGGGGGAAGAGCAGGCGTAAGCGAGGGCCAACCTGGCACTGGCCCTCGAGCTCGAGTGCGCCTCAGGCTCCAGTAGCTTGGTCGCCGCGGCATGCATGAGACGGCTCCGCCTCGGGCTCCTCGCCGGCAGGTCGGCCCCGTGGTGGCTGCGCGGTGCAGGCGACGGCGCGGGTGGACGCTGGCTCTGAGGCAGCACCACAACCACCGCTGACTCGTCGCCCCGCGGCGTTGACAACTCCACCTTCCTCTGCTTCTGCGGCCTCCGCGCCGCGGGCGCGCCGACAGCTCTGGCGGGCCACGACTCGAGGCCCATGAGCCGCGCGACGACGCCCGGAGCGGCGCCATCGGCGGCAGCGGATAGGTGAGGCGCGGGAGGAGGCGGCGGTGTCGGAGGCGGGGACGGGAGCCTGCGTGGGGATGAGCGCAGCGAGGAGGGGAGGAGGCGGCGCGGCGAGAAGAGCCGGCGCTTGCGGGCGAGGCGGCGGTGCCAGTCCAGGAGGTGGAACAGCACGCCACCCGTGCAGCCGCCGCCGGCGAACGGCGGCGGCCTCTTCTCCACAATGGCCAGGCTGCTCATCCTCCTCCGGCCGTCTCTGCCACCTGGCCTCCCTCCCTCTCCGAGTCTCCGTCACACTCACACTGATCCTTGTTACTTCTACTCGATCGGTGGATCCACCTCTTCTTTTTACCGACCCGTGCTTCGATTTGGGAGTAAAAAGCGAGGGCGTGGAGGGTGTTGTAGTAGCTGGCACGCAACGGCAGCTAGCTAGCTTCGTCGTCCTCCACCTCGGCACGCGCAACGAGGACGAAGGTCCAGCAGGCAAGCGGCAAGACCGAGCGTGGTCCCCCCTTGTCAGCGCCTCAGCGGGAGTGAAAAGGTGACGACCAGGCCTGCCTGCGAACGGCGGGGGTAGGTGATGACAGGTGGGGTCTCCGTACCGCGGGCCTCTTTGTCAGCGTGTGGGCTTGTGCACGAACGCGGAAAGGGCGGACACGTCGCGCGGGAGCCAGTGCTCGGCGCGGCAGCCTTCTCCGCTCGGCGCTCGCCAAGCCCGGCGCGGGAAGCGAGGCGGGGCAAGGGACCGGACCTGAGGACGAAGGGTCCGGCTCACTGCTACAGAGGCTATGTGGCTGACAGGTGGGGACATGCACTTTGGGTCCACGCGTCGGTGGAGGTCGCTGATGGTTACAGCTCCCGGCACCGGGAGCACAGCAGTTGACTGGTGGTGCCTTGCGAAGCTGGTGGAAGTGGAGATCGGAGATGGCGTTGGACTTCGCCGGACGGGAGGAAGGGGAAGCAAATGGTCAAGCCTCCAGGGACTAACGGACGAAGTGAGATGTGAATGCTCCAAGCTGCTAATTTAAGGCTGCGTCGAGCATGATTAAACTTTTAAATTTTATTTTTTATTCAAAATAAAAAAAATTTAGTCTAAAATAAAAACTTTAACGGATTCAATTTTGAGATTTATGTTGAATATGTAGTTTATATAGTATAATAAAACAGTTTAATTTTTTAGTCCAAAATAAAAACTAGATTTTTTAACTAAATACCCGTAATCCATTCACATATTCACATAGTTGCTGATTTAGGATTTCTTAGAAATAAATTAGATTAACTCCAAAAAAAATCTAAATCTAGATGTACAAAAGGAGCCTAAATATATATGAGCATGGTTAATGAAATCTAAACTATTAAAAATATAAAACTCATTTATATTAATTTTTAATAAAACTTATAAATATCAGTAAAATTGTACTTCCTCCGTCCCAAAATACAACCATTTCTACCATTTAAATTTTCTTCTAAATATTACAACTTCTATAATTTTCCTTCTATATCTTCATATTTTACCCCTATATAAAGTACTAGTTGCATGTAGCACTAATTGTTTGGAGTACTAGTTGAGGAGTAGTTTGAGTTTTTTTTCTTTTTCTTGTATCATAATAAACACGCTAAAATCTTGAAATTGCTATAATTTAGGACAGAGGAGTATCTTTTAAGATTTTGAAAAACATTACACGATAACAGTTAGATTGGCACGAACGGGGATGGTCAAGCCTGCATGTGGTTAGTGTTCATAGTGGTGCGAAATATGCGGCCTTCAGTTTTTCCTTTTCAGTTTTCTCTTTTCTGCGTGCGGTGGCCGGTCAAAACGGAGCATTATTTTTCCGACCTAAAAGCAACGACAGACAGATGGAAAAGAGAAAACCAGTGAACAGTCGAGAAAGCTACCTGTCGGAGCACCGACACGGTCAAACCCGGCCACTCTCCACTTAACTATACGGCGATATGCCGATATATATCCATAGCTAATCATGGGGTGCGGCTGGCTAGCTGGATCTGTGGACTGTACTAGTGTACTGATCCGTAAGCAATAACGGTCAGTAGCTGGGGGGAACAAGACACGGGGATCGACGAGCGGGAGTAGGTGAGATCCATGCGCGGTGATGATGACACGACTAACACGAGACGGCCTCCGGCCTCCGCGTGTGCACGGATGAAAGGGCTAGCTTTGATCGATCGCCTAGCTAATCCATATATACATCTATACACATCATAAATAAAGATGATTCACACTAACTATTTTAGCTCAATCAGGAGTAGAAGAGACAGTTAAGTAATGTAGGTAGTTATTTCTTTTGATTTTGATTTTGATTTTTATTGGCTTCTGTGATTCGTGTATCTCAGCGAGTGTTAAAAGTTTGGCTCGGCTCGGTAAGATAACGAGCCACATGGTTAGCTTCGTCTGGCTTATTTGTTAGCTCGAGCTGACTTGTTTAGCTTGTGAGCTGAATTAAAAAATAATTTGTATCACTGTATAATTAGCTGAGTGAATAGTCTTTGAAACAACATATGTGCATATATTGCTACCCAACACCACTGTAGATTAGAAAGAGCATAACTAAATTATAATTTATAAATGTTCAAACTCTAGAGTCCAAAGACATAAGACTATAAGAGTAATTTTACGTGTCATGCTAGCCCACCAGTAGCTAGATTAGAAGCTAGTTAATATAATCATACTTGGTTCACACAATGAAAATGCATAGGTAGAGTCACCACATTACATCTTTAATTACATATTACAAATACAACATGCCAGTAATCTTCTAAAAGAGAATCTAGATTATAGTTTACACAATACTACACAAATGCTCCATGCTCTGGTAAGTAGCAAGTTCACCTCCATGTTCCATCATTCAAGATTTCTAGATTCTAGTCCATCTCCAGACTTCAATGTAGCCTTCAGGCAATACCATAAACAAAGTAAGTCAAAAATATTAGCATTACAAGTTTACTATAATGATGAGATACTTACCTCCATAAACTCTATGTTAGCATAATCATCTTTCCCCTAAAATCAATCCATAAAGCAGTATTAAAAACTGCAGCAGTAAAGAAAATATAAAATGATATGCATATAATATCCCAAAACAAGGATTTCATAGTACATACCAATAGGTTAGACGAAAAAACACTCATTATGGAAGTCCTTTATCTAGCAATACTTAGACATGTGGTGTATATGGTTAGCAATATTTTAACTCCTGCTCACGAGTTAGCTCGAGCTGGTGAGCTAAAGCTTTGGCTCCAGCTAGTAATGAGCCGAGCCGAGTCAATCCGAGCTAGCCACGAGCTGAGCAAACTAATGAGTTATGAGTATTCTGCTCAGTCCTAATCTCACATCCCTTTACATCTCGACATATCCTCGTTAGAGAAAAGATTAAATGCTTTATACATAGAAAAAGATATCTTAGATCAAGTTGATATATATATATATATATATATATATACACATATTGTTATTGATGATTTTGCATTTGCAATATAAGAAGAAATCGGTTTTGATAACTAATATAGCTATGAGCACATGGTTTGTTTGTTTGTTTTGATTTTACATGTGATTAAGATATGTTACATCTATAGTCTACTATGTTTTGGTTAATATAATATATATTAAAATCTATTAGAGTGTCATAAATTAATATTATGTATTTCTATTATAAATGTCACGAATAATTCTGTAATTATTATAATTAAAATATTGTCCCGTATTAAAATCCAGATATCTCTGATTTTATATCGTGTAGTGACTCAGAGTTGCATGTGCAGCGATGAGGGAACGATATCCTCTAACGTCGAGGCTTTCGACGTCAGAGAGCAGTCGTGATTCTAACGATTCTGCTAAGATCCGACAGTGCGCAGGCCACGCGCTGACCGTCCTCTTTACCGCCTGTCTCGGTCGGCGCCGCCGTCCGTCTCGCCCGCCGCCATCGCCTCGGACGTTGGACGCTGTCCCGCTCAACCACCGCCTAGCCTCGGCCGCTAGACGTCGCCCTGCCCCTTGCACCGATCGACGCGTAGCCTGCTCGATCACCGCTCTGTCGCCGGACGCTGCCACATCCTGTCCTAGTCATCATGAAGCTTTGCTTGACCACCGCTCTGCCGTATAGCCTTATCCTCTACACTAATCTCAACACTGTTAGATTTTAGCAGAACGGTTGAGATCTCGGTTTCACTCTAGCGTGGGGAACATGATCTCTTTCCAGCGATTAGAGGGACGTCGGCCCCCACTAGACAGTACTACACCCTGTGGCGGTTTACTCGCCCCTGTCACGTCCGTGCAGGGATGCCTGCCGCCTGTCTGCCCGCGTGGCTGGCTTACCAGGATCCAGCGGCTGCCTGTGCCGCGTGGGTTTGTCAAAACAAACCCGACTCGATCGCGGCACGCGTGACGGGGAGGCAGACATGCAGGCGCGCACAGTGCCGGCACACGGACGAACAGTAGTTGTCGGCTCGGATCGCCCGGTTTTTGCACCGACGCCCGCACGCCACCCCCGTCGGCTCGTCGCTCGCCGCACCGCTTGCCTCCCCTGGGGCCCTGACTTGTCACTCCTGCCCATTGCCGTGGTTTGCTACCTCCTCTACCCGCCTCGGCAAGCAATGCTTTGCTGGTAGCGAGCGTAGCAGTGCTCCTCTGCATCTTCTGCTTTCTTCAGCTCGGGAACGGGAAGTGAGTAGGAGTAGCAGCCGCTGGGAATCTGGGATCGCAGCGACTAGTCCTTTCAAGAAAGTGCATCACTTCAGTTTAAACAGGGCATCCTTTCAACATTTCAAATAACTACTGTACAACAACTGTTACTGTTCGACAGCAGGGTGAGTCAGTGATAGCTCATAGCTGACGATGATCACGGCCATCGATCGTTTCATCACCGTGGATGAGTGGTGGCATGCATATATTCAGCCTCCATGAGTGCGTGCATCATGGCATGTCCTACTTATCATTTTGTTTGGAATGGCATCGATCGTGAGCTGGCCATGGTCTCACAGACTCACACTCTCACGAGACTATGAATCTATGATGCCTGTCCGGCAAACCAGATTCTGCTTGCACTTTGTACTTACGGCCGTAATAAAACCTCGAAAAAGAGGGCTGCAGCCATGCAAGCAGCCATGCAAGCTGAAGCTGGTGGCTTTCTTCTCACTCTTTCATCGCTCCTGATGTTCCAAGATTCGAGATCCATCATTTCTTAATGCTTGTGTGGTTAGTAGCGTACGCAGTGTGAACATGACAAATAAGATATACTCCATCAACTTGCTCGTGATCGATGCGAGCCTACGAATCTGATCTGTGCGTGCATCGTGCTTAGCTTGCACAATTCATGCCACCCTCTGATAAAAATACCTGAGTGCATTAACTTAAGGCATGATAACACAACCCATTTTATATAGATTGGTCGGAATTTTAAACTAAGATCCTCCATTCATCTACATAAAATGAGTTAGAATTCTGACATGCTAAACGGACCTTAAGTAGACCATGACCATGGTAAAAATACTTTGTTTTGCACTCGAATCTAGACAGTGCAGTTCTAATGGTAATATTATGGGACGGAGGGACTATTTAGGATAGCTAGAAATAGGCCGACAAAGTGAGCCCAACACAGATGCGGTACATCCTCCCTCGTATGCATCCGGCCCGGTCCAAATTACTTGCGGCCCACGTAATCCATCCCTCCCCGGGATCGAGATATTTTCATTTTTCTCCTTCCGAAACAAAACAAAAAGGCGGCCAATCCCCACCTCGCTCTATCGGTTCGGTTCCCCCCTTCGCACGCGCGCCAGCCATGTCGCTCGCCGTGCTCCCTCCCGCCACCGCCCGCCTCTCCCCACCCACCGTCTTCTCCCCAGGCCCCCGCCGCTGTCGCATCCTCCTTGCCGCTGCCCCGCTCCGTCGCACCCCTATCCGCCGCCGCATCGCCTTCGTCGCCTCCGTCCCCGATCCCGCGGCGCGGCCGGCGGAGTACACGCCCTGGCTCATCGCCGGTCTGGGCAACCCTGGCAACAAGTACCACGGCACGCGCCACAACGTAAGCGCGTACCCCCGCTCGTGTTACGCTTCCCTGCCGATTTGAGATGGCTCCTCTCCCTACTTATCTGTGCGCGCGTTTGCGTTTGTGCGCTTAGGTGGGGTTTGAGATGGTGGATCGCATCGCGCGTCACGAGGGAATCACCATGAACACGATCCAGTCCAAGTCGCTTCTTGGAGTAGGTACCAAACTCTCTTATCGCAGTGAAGAGGAAATCTATGTGATGTTACTACATAGTTATTTTGAGCAGTCTGCTTAATATGCTAGGGTCTTGCTGTGCAGTAATATCTGCTGTTGCAACTAGTATGTAACTGAAGTCTGCTTAGTACAAATTAACTTGTGATCGGTAGCATAGCAGTTAATTTAAGGCATAATCGGCACATTAATCAGTCAGTCGATTAATCAGGTGGTCAACCCGATAAATCGGCTGTATAAAGGGTTGGTCAAGTACCAGCTTTCCCCTTGCGTCGTCCTGCCGCTGGAGTAGATCTCGCGCCGCCGCCTGCTCAGATCCTCCCGCGCTGGCCTCGCGTCGCCGCCTTCTCAGATCTGCCCACGCCACCACCGCCTACTCAGATCCGCCGCCGTCACCGCCATTCAGACCCGCCAGCGTCGCCCCCGCTCTGGTCTAATAGGATAAGTCTTATGTTTTATTAGGAGTAGTTGGGGCATATGTCAGCAGCATCTGCATATGTCACCTTATCACTTTAGCATCTTCTACTTTAGAATATGTTCTAGTAGTTTATCACCTTCTTAAGCAGCAAGTTAGCTTCTTTCTTGAGCTACAAGAAGAAGAGTCCTATATGTACCCAAGTCTGCCATGTTTTGGAATGAGAAGAAGAGAAATGAAAAACCAATTCTGAAATTCAGTCCCAAATCCTGTGTTTTTTCTGTTTTTCTCCAACATGGTCTACCGGCATCACCCCCATTAAGATATGCC
>KE370854.1:46417-79746 GCA_000418225.1 Zizania latifolia
GATGCATGGCGCACGACGCATGACGCATGACGCATGACGCAAGCTTTGGCATCACTGCTAGAAAATTAGTGACATAGGTAAGCAACCATTTGCTAATCACATCCCTATGTCACTATTGTTCGTTGGGGTGGCATCCAATGCCTTGACATCCAACTTCATGCCCCAAAGCCCAAAACCGTTTTAATAGCTTTGTTAGGTAAACCAATACTATGCTTGTGGATGCCTCGACACCCTTCTTTGGCAGACCTACCATGCAATGATTAAAAACCTTCATAGGTGCAGCAATTGGAAAGGGCATCAATGACTCTTAATTTTCTGAGGGAAATTATTCTAACATGGTAACGATGCCTACCGCATACAGAACATGAAAGAATAGTATAACTGAAACATAAGTAAATATCACAGGCAATCATATTAACTGTGACATAGTATGGCCCTTCTCACATGGTGATCTCCATCTCCATGGTTCCTGTCCTTTGGGTCATCATGCTCCAAGCCTCTATGATCTTGTATCAGTCTATTACATCTAATAGCACTATACGAATTACATGAGGAGAAGCATCACATGTCGACACGCAGGTTGTACAACAATAGAATAGCTTTGGGCTGTAATTAACCATGACACGCAGACCATAAAAATTACATGCGAGCATCATATACATCACAAGGCCATACCAGTCACAACATTCTCTGCAAAAACGAGTTAAGCATAGAATCTATGCGTGACTGAAAAGTAGACCCAGAACTTTTGGCTCAAGGCCCGGAACTTCCGGCTCAAGGCCCTGGACTTCCGAAATCTATTTTGGCTCGAATTTATTTTGGCTCGGAACTTTCGGGTCAAACCCAGAACTTCCAAAAATAACCTTTTATACGAAATTTATTTCGGCCCAGAACTTCCGGGTCAAACCCGAAATTTCCAAAAATCTGACGCAAGAACAATAGATCTAATATATTTCTACCACGTATCACCTATATGTGTATGATCCAGATCGAACACTACGCACATAGGCTCTAATACCACTGTTAGGGAACAGGTAGGCTACGCTAGCATAAAACAAAATGTTTTCTACCCTGTTCAACCCAGGTTTGGAATATGAACCAAATATCTCAAGATTCTTTTAACAGCAACCAAATGATATTCTTTTGGTGCAGCTTGAAATCTTGCGCACATGCAAACAATAAGCATGATATCGAGTCTAGATGCACATAAATATAACAAGGATACAATCATAGAATGGTATACCTTTTGGTCGACGTTAGTTTCTTGTTGATTTAGATCAAGATGTCTGTTGGTTTGCATGAGGCCTTGATGGGTTTGGCATTCTTTATGTCAAACTTCTTGAGCAAGTCTTTAATGTACTTGATTTGACTGATGCAGGTGCCTTCCTTGAGTTGTTTAATTTAGAATCCAAGAAAGAACTTCAACTCTCCCATCATAGACATTTCAAACCTTTTTGTCATTATCCAACTAAACTCCTCACATAAATCATTGTTAGTAGAACCAAATATAATGTCATCGATATATATTTGGCAAACAAATAAATCATTATTAAAACGCTTAGTAAAGAGGGTAGGATCGGCTTTGCCTATTTCAAAGCCTTTTTTGAGAAGAAAGTCCCTAAGGCATTCATACCATGCTCTAGGTGCTTGCTTAAGCCCATAGAGCGTATTTTGAAGCTTGAACACATGATTTAGATATTTAGGGTCTTCAAAGCCTGGTGGTTGCTCCACATATACCAACTCAGTGATTAGACCGTTCAGGAAAGCACTTTTTACGTCCATTTGGTGAAGCTTAAAATCATGGTGAGTAGCAAATATCAATAATATACGAATAGATTCTAGCCTAGCAACAGGTGCATACGTCTCACCAAAATCCAAATCTTCGATTTGCGTGAAGCCTTGTGCCACCAATCTAGCTTTATTCCTCACGACCACGTTGTGCTCATCTTGTTTGTTGTGGAAGACCCATTTTATGCCAATCATATTCTGCTTTGGTCTTTCCACCAATGTCCACACTTTATTCCTTTTGAAGTTGTTGAGCTCCTCTTGCATGGCCATCACCCAATCTGTATCCTCAAGAGCTTCTTCCACCTTGACTGGTTCCAAAGAAGATACAAAAGAGTAACATTCATAAAAATTTGCTAAACGTGAACGAGTGGTTACTCCCCTTCGTAGATCACTAAGAATGTTATCTACAGGATGGTCTCTTTGGATACCTTGATGGATTCTTTGATTTTGCACTAGTGGTTGGTCGATTTCCTCTTGAACTTCTTGTTCCTTGTCCACCACCTCCTGCTCTTGAGTTTTTTGTATTTCACTTTCTTCTACTTGTACTTGTTATTGATCCATTGACTCTTCTTCCCTTGGTCTTATATCTCTAATAGGCATATTCTTGATTGCTTCACTTGGAGGTTCTTGTTCATCTACATCACTTTGATCAACTTGCTCTACTTGAGAACCGTTAGTCTCATCAAATGTCACATCCCTAGTGATTTCAATAATTCTAGCGGTCTTGTTGAAAACACGATAGGCATGTGCATTTGACTCGTAACTAACCAAGAAACCTTCATCGACCTTAGAGTTTCTTGGTCGCTTACTCAAGATAAAACACTTACCACCAAAAACTCTGAAATATGAAACATTAGGCTTGTTACCAGTTAAAAGCTCATAAGCCGTCTTTTTAAGAATTTTGTGTAGATATAGACGGTTTATCGCATGACATGCAGTGTTGATTGCTTCTGTCCAAAATATGTCTGAAGTCTTGTACTTATTAAGCATTGTTCTTGCTGCTTCAATTAATGTTCGATTCTTCCGTTCCACCACTCCATTTTGGGGTGGATCATAGGGCGCGGAGAACTCATGCTTAATACCTTCTTCATCAAGAAATTCTTCAACTTGATTGTTCTTGAACTCACTCCCGTTATCACTTCTTACTTTCTTGATCTTAACTTCATACTCATTTTGAGCTCTTATTGTAAAACTTTTAAACACTCCTTGTGTCTCGCTCTTATCATGCAAAAAGAATACCTAAGTGAAGCGAGAAAAATTATCAACAACTAAGCCATATTTATTACCGCTAATGCTTAGGTACGCCATTGGTCCAAAAAGATCTATGTGTAGAAGCTCAAGTGGCCTTCTTGTTGTCATGATGTTCTTGGCGATGTGCGGTGCTCCAACTTGTTTACCTACTTGACATGCACTACACAACCTGTCTTTCTCAAATACAATATTTGTTAGTCTAGGATATGTTCTCCTTTAAGAAGTTTTGATAAGTTCCTCATCCTAACATGAGCTAGTCGGCGATGCCATAATCAACCCATGCTAGTCTTAGCCACCAAACGAGTTTTAGGTTCAACTTTATCTAGATCAAAATTGACTAAATAAAGCTTTCCATTCAACTTACCAGTAAAGGCTATGGAATTATCACCACTTCTCAAAACGGTCACACCCTCGTTAATAAAAAGACATTTATAACCTATTTCACATAACCGAGATATTGAAAGCAAGTTATAACTTAAAGACTCAACTAGTAAGACATTAGAAATAGTATTACCATTTGAGATAGAAATTTTACCTACTCCCATTACCTTTCCTTTTCCATTGTCATCAAATACAGCGGACTCATGATTACCTTGATTTAGCTCAAATGAGATGAACATACTCCTTTCTCCGGTCATGTGATTGGTACATCTACTGTTCATCACCCAACTAGATCCACCAGAGGAGTATTCCTATAAAATAGATTAGTTCTTGTTTTTAGGTACCCAAACTTTTTTGGGTCCTTCAATGTTAGTAACAAGAACCTTAGGAATCCAAATGCATCTCAATAGTTTTCATTCTTACAACCAACAAATTGAGCAACCACTTTACCATGGTGGTTTCTCCTAACAATATAAGATACATAAAAGGTAGTTTATGAAGCAAAGGGCTTGTTGTTGATCTTCTTCGAATTTTGTTCTTCCTTTATAAACTTAATGATCTCCTTATCCTTGTACTTCCTCCTAGCATTCACCTTGCTTTCATTTGGATGAAAGCCAAAACCTCTCTTCTCAACATTATTTTAGGTGTTGAGTGTCTTGTATAATGCATCCTTTGTCTTATAGGCTTTCATGCACTCATAGCTTATCAAGGTGCCAAGTCTTTCATTTTCTTTCCTCAAGACTTCAATTTTCTTCCTGTTAGTCCCATAAGCAATAATATCAAGATTATAACATCTAGCATAATCATTGCTTGTGGACGCATTAGAAGGAATAGAAATAGGGTGAGTCATTAGAGACTTAACTCTCTATTCAAGGCTCTTATTGCTCTCTTAAAGAACAATAAGTTCACTTTTAAGAGTTTTGAGCTTATTCTCTAATTTCTCATTAGACTCATTTACTAAACAAGATTGCTTAGTTAATTTATTTACTTTTTTATTTTCCTTAGCAAAAAGCCTCTCTAGTTTAAGATTCCTCTCCTTCTCATTAATGAGAAGATCCTCTTGTTTTTCTAAAGTTACTTCTTGCGACTCTATTGTTTTCATAAACTCTTTAAACTTTGATAAAGCATGCTTATTTATATTTTTAAACATGATATCATCAAATTTAGATTCATCATTGTTAGAATTACTATGATCATCTTTATCTAAAGATTTATCCAGTTACCTTCTTGCTTTTAGCCATAAAGCACTTAGGAGAGATGATATCATCGTCGCTTGAATCTCCAAATAGTGAAGTCTTTAGAGTTATAATGTTGGCGATGACGACGGTGGCGACTCTCTTCTTGCTAGAGTCAAAATCTGACTCGGACTCAGAATCAGAGTCGGAGTTCCACTCCTCTCCAATGTGAGCATGACTGCCTTTCTTTCCCTTTTTGTACTTTTGTTTTTCTTTGCTTTCTTGCTCTTTCTTTTTAGGGCAATCGGCTATAAAATGGCCGGGATCATCACACTCATATCACCCTTTCTTTGACTTTCTTTTCTTTGATTTGTCACCCTTTCTTTTGTACTTGTCAAATCCACCATTCTTCATAAATTTCTTGAATTTCTTGACAAATAGCACAAACTCCTCATCATTACTTTCTTCATCACTAGATTATTCTTTCTTCTTTGCTTTGAGAGCCACATCCTTGCTCTTGTTGTTGTGAAGTTTAGCTAGATCTTTGACTTTCTTGGCTTCTTCTTCCATCAACTCATGAGCAATTATCCGTCCTAGCATATCACTTGGAGTCATTTTCTTAAACTCTTTTCACTCACAGATTAAAGTCACCAAGGTAGGATTCCTCGGCGCTATAGCCTGAAGCAATCTCTTCACAACAAAGTGATCGGTTATCTCTTCACTTCTAAGACCCTTGATTTTGTTGACAAGGACCATGAGGCAATCATACATTTCTTGTGGAGTTTCATCATCTTCTATGACAAATCTTTCGAGCTTCCCTTAAAGAAGCTATATCTTTGATTCTCTAACTAAAGAAGTTCCTTTATGAGCAACTTGTAAAGTCTTCCATATCGCTTTAGCTTCTTTAAGCCCATCAACTTTGTTGAATTCTTCTGGGCTCAACGCGGCAAGTAGAACACTCGCTGCTTGAGCATTGTGGTGGATAGTTTGTCTTCATCAGCGGTTAATTGATGATCATTCCCATTAGAGTCATCTATATCCACTCCTGTGCATACAATCTTCCAAATGTTTGGATGCATAGAGATTAGGTGCAATTTCATCTTATGTCACTATGCCACATAATGTGTACCATCAAAGTAAGATGCACGACCAGTTGGAACAGAGAGATAATTATTACTAGAATTTAGCTTGGGGTAGTCGAAAGGATTGTTCGGCTAGTATCTGGACAGTCCGACATATAAATAAAATCAAACAGAAAGCAAATCTTGGACAGACCGGCTAGACTCGGACAGTCTAGCTTTTCTAGAAATCAAAAATCAACTTTGAAAAATTCTAAAACTTTCAACAGAAGATATTGATTTGAGTACTTAGCTTTGGATCAATGATCAACATACCTAAACTCAAGAAAATAAAAAATATACGCAATAAGCACTACTTGAGCCTAAGTGAAACGAATAACTCGATTTCTTCAAGATCAAAAGAGCTGCAATACCACTTTTAGTTCTTAATTCTTGCATTTATCTTAGCAATCATATCGGTAGCATTTGATCACTATTGTTATTGAAATACCAAAACAAATTAGGGGCCTAGATGCATCAAGATGCACTTTCACACTAAAAGAAGGAAGCAATTCCATTATCAAGTTCCAACCTAGATCAGTTAACCACCATCACCACATTTTGCAGCTGTGGTAGGGTAATCTGGTCAGTCCAACATGCTAGCGGTAACAACTTGCACAATTTGCCTTACTAATAAGTAACAACTAATGGAATTCACCCTACGACACAAGGAGACAGGAGATTTCTGCAGGCCATTACCATGGTGTCCTCATCGAAGGGCTTAGGCGTCAAGTACACATCAATCTCTTGCACCACGAAGACCACCTCATCCTCTACCGCCCCCTCATCTCCTAGCCCTTTCGCGCTCATGTTCACGCCCGAACACACCTCGTCTACCTCCATCGCGTCCTCCTCTGGCGGCGCGGTAGCCTCGGCCTTGGGCTCCTCTTCGGGCTTGTGGCCACACCCAAGTCACATTCCTCAGCCTCCCGCACCTCATCCACCGCATGAGGGCGCGCCGCTACTGCTGGCGAGGGGGAGGAGGAACCGACACATTAGGTTTGGGGGAGAGGGGGTGGCACATTAGGTTTCGGGGAGAGGAGGCTGCGGTAGGAGATTCCATCATGATTTGGGTGCATCGGATCAGCACAAGCAAAGCAAGGGCTAAGATTTAACATAAGCAGATGAATGTCTATGATTTGTTAGATGGTTGTCCATGGTTACGCTCAACTTTATCAATTATATAGTAGGGTAGATTGTAGCAAAACATTAGATGGAAGCATAGAAGAAATCAGGTCTGCATTATCACACAAGAAAGAAAAAATATCTATTAGTGTTGTTCGCATGCTAGATGCTGCAACTGCTCTATCTCTTTTCAGAAGAATGATTAATGAGGTATATGCTATTTTCCATCTTTCAAGATTGTCATTTTATGTGAGAGTATCGTAATTTGTAGGACATGTTTGTTTGACTAGGTTTATGATATATTTTCTCTTAATTCAATATTCTGAAGGGTTGGAAATTGCTAAACCTCGGTGATAGACCTGAGAAACTTATTGTGACAGAGATTGCCATGCCACTTGTACCTATCCGTCCTTCTGTTTTTGTTGCTGGTGGAAGAATGAGGTATGTTCTTCAGTTTTTCATATCTTAGACATACTCATGTCAAATGGCGATTCAGCACAGCTACATGCCCCTGTAATGCCATGAATTTTCTTGCTTCTCATAGCAATGAAGATAGCATTACCGTCATATTGAAGAGTATTGCTAATACAAATTCTATCCTTAAGGAGACCCTTCAAAATGGTGTCTAGTTCATGAAGTGCTTTGTAAAATGCTCATAGAATTTCATTTGTTTTTTTTAATTAATTTTGCCTTTCTTCTCTATTTGTGGAACTACTTCTATATTTTTAGAATTCCTTTTGGACTGCATTTTATAAACTACGTTGTCCTATATGTTCATGTAATGCCCAAATTAATAGCTGAATTATTAGATTGGTTATAATGTAGTATTTTCAATCATGGCTTTATATGGATATGCAGCCATGCAGGATGCCTATGTGGGCGGGTGCTTTATCATGTTGATAAATATTTTTTTCTATCTAGCTAACTAAATATTTAACTCATTAAATATTTCAAGAAAGAAGTACCGATCATATGGAGGAAGAAGAACATATTAGAGCTATGGAAATTGTGGTTTTTATCTAAAGTTTTGCCGCATGAGTTCTTTATCATATTAGTTTTATCTAAAGGTAGAGCGCTCTACAATGCGATGATACTTTATCATATATCTGATTTCAAGAAGCTAGGAACAAAAAATCACATTAGAATTTTCCATCACTGATATGCTCCTGTGACAGAGGTCTGACATGTGTAATCTATTGCCACGCTAATAAATTGATCAGCTCATGCTTCCAGCATATATCACTATTTCAGAGCAAGTACCCACCCAATGAGCAGTCTTTTTCTGATAGGAGAGAAGCTCTTTATTAATTTCTCACCCTTTCTATGTCAATGTCTTTATTCGGGTTGGACATATCTTTTATTCTTTTGTGTGGTTCATATATGTTCATTACTTTTCAAGTACTGCATAGGATACTAACGCCAAAAGAAATAGAAATAGCTAGCAAGCCAGGACCCACTAGCTATAGAATATAAATCCCATGCTTATCTGATTTGCAGGGGGATTGCCACTTTTCTTTCCTGTAGACAGTCTGATATTTTTCTCTTTTCTTGCTGGGGGAAGGGACCAAGGAGAGGAAAGGTAGAGGGTTCTGTTCTTACTTTTTAGGCCATATGGACATCCGGCAGCATCGGGGTGTTGACAATTCCAAAGTTGTGAAGGCTGAGAAGGAGGAGGCATGGGATCTGTTCATCAATCAAGCAAGCAATGAAGGCTGCCCTATGAGTTTTCCCTTCCCTTGTTCTTTTCCCACCTCGTTCCTGCTTTGTCATTGATGATGAGATTCTGTTCAGTTTTCTAACGATGTCTTTAGATGTTTTGGATTGTCAATCATGTTTGGGTCAGTCCAAGATTTTTGAAATTGCTATTATAGATTGTAATTATGTTAGAACGAGAGACATATAGAATAGTTTGTGGGAACGGAGGCTTTATGTGACCTGATTTCTATAATCATGTTCTTTTCGTTTTTCCTTTTTTTTGATTTTGTGTCTTTATCATTTTCTTTTCATTGTCATTGACAAAGTGGGTTACAAATGGAAAGGATTATCTTGAAGATTATTGTTCACTGTAGTTTCACCCATTTTTTCTTTCTACTCACTGAAAAGTTAACCATGGTTATATTACCCCTAACTTGTGCAGATTGTTGCCCACTTTGGGGCATCATGGTGTGTGACAATTTTGTCCATGAACTACAAGTTTGAAGAGCTAGCTCAGATCCACCCTGAGATATTGTTCCTCTATGTAGATGTTGATGATGTCCTGGTAAACATTCTCATATTTTTTGATCTCATGGCATGTTGTTTATGTATGTATTTTAGAAGAGCTCCCATGGTTACATCTCTTCTGAGTTAGTCTGAAAGTGAAATATCTTCTAAGAAATTGAAAAGGGGAAGTGGATGCCTAAACTGATACTTTGACATAGGATTATCATGAGTATCCTTCGAATTCAATGCTTTCATATCATTGTTTCAACTTTCTACTGAAAATTATGATACGACCATCTCTCAACAAAATACTGTGGATATATGCTCATTTAGTTACTTTACTGAGACGAGCTATTATCATGTATTGTACATGCAGAGTGTTTCGTCCAAGTTTGGAGTGAAACACTTTTTCTCATTAAGAGCAAGGAGGTGGTGAAGAAGATTGTTGGTGCAAATCCAGATGAGGTCAAGAAGATGGCGGATGCTTCTATTGAATCCTTTGGGGCTACCAAAATTGATATAGTGGTGGAATAGATGTTGCTGCCTTCTCTTCTGAAACTG
Source organism: Zizania latifolia (assembly GCA_000418225.1). Classification (NCBI taxonomy): domain Eukaryota; kingdom Viridiplantae; phylum Streptophyta; class Magnoliopsida; order Poales; family Poaceae; genus Zizania; species Zizania latifolia. The sequence goes on from KE370854.1 coordinate 56,019, forward strand.
ATCTGTGACTGTGAGTACTGCTTGGTTAGGTGTTGAAAATGCGTCTACATTGTCAGTGTGTATTTTTTCTCCATGTTATTTATACTACACAATTTCTCGAGTAAAATTATTATTGTGATATTTTTATTTTCCAGATTTCTTAGGTTACCAGGCAGCACACTTTGTAATACACATTTGATTTGGTTGTGTTTATTTTCTTCGGCAACACGAGATACAGAAATCACGTTTGTCTTGCCTAAGAATTAATTGTTGAGTAATATAATGAAATCTTGTTGTAAACTTTGATACAATAAATTGATCTCAGTGTTTGCAAGCTTTTATCTTGACTAAACATTGTTATTGACCTCTTGCAGCAATTTAGAACCCTCCTAGGTGTTGATTTGGTCCACGCTCTATTCTCTTTGTTTCTAATGTATCTTCTAGAATCTTGTTAGAGGCAGACATGTCAATTGGCTCCTATTTTTAATGAGCTTGTAGACTATGTTAGCTTAGATGTGGACTTTTTGCAAGATCTTTGTCTAAGTAAGTTTTTTAGTCTCTTTATATTTTTATTTAGATTTTCTGTTTGTAAGTCGAACCAAGATAAATGAGAATATCAACTAATCAATTCCTACTAAAACACTATGTCTCCTGTTTTTTCTTTAATTTTAAGATATTTATTAATTTTTAATTTTTACGTGTTAATATAGATATACTACTAGTAAAAATAAAATATATAGTTAGGGTTAAGACCTTTTGGACTGCACTTGGATGGGCCGTTTTGAGAAGAACTAGCGCCGCATCTCCCTCGGTCCAGCCGCCGGGCGGAGCCCTTTCTCCGACGAAGCCCACGCCCCGCGACCTCGTCTCGCCTCCGCTCGTCAAACTGCGCGCGGTCAACCTCCAAACCCCAAGTCTACCCGATCCTCCTCCTCTTCCTGCTGCTGCTGCCCAAGTCAATCTCCACCCCACGCCCCGCCCATGGCTTCTTCCCCTGCTCCTCCCGCTGCTCCTTTCGCCCTTCTCATCTTGCTCGTCCCGCTCGCCCTCGTCCTCGCTCAGCAGCCGCTGCAGACGGCGGCAGGCAACTCCGACGGTACGGATTTCTCACTCCGTCATGCCTAATCGCGGCGTGTTAGCTCGAAGCGGCCACCCGCGAAGTTCGCGAGTGACGGGTCTCTCGTTCATGCAGCGACTGCCCTGGAGGCAGTGTTCAAGGAATGGCGCCTGCATCTGCCGGAGGACCCGTGCATGAATCTCGTCCGAGAGTCGTTCGCGAAGACCGCGTCCATCAACTGCAGTTGCTCCGACTTGAACAGGAAGGAGTGCCGCATTACGCACCTGTGAGTGCGCACCCCTCAATTAGAGTCTGACGCTTTTCAATTGTGGTGAGAATGATTGGTGTTCTTTGGATGATTCAGGAGCGTCACCGGCTACAGGAACATCACCCATATCCCGGTGGAGCTCTTCAATTTGACGGAGCTGGTCTCTCTGTGAGTTCTGGCATTGGCCTCTGATACTTTGAAACTGCTTACTGTAGGAAATGCTACAATTAACCTGCGGTGATAGGAACTTGATTTCTTTGGTTGGGATGAGTTTTATAGTTGTTGAAATCGTTACTCAGTTGCTTGTTACTGTATCACAATGAATTTCTTCTGTGCCACTGTTATTTGTCACGTTTCGCACTTTCGCCCCGTGCTATTACTATTCACGTATTTCTTTCTATGCTATTACTATTTTGGAATATTCACTCTTGTGTCATTTTCTACGCATCTGACACATACGAGCCCACCTGTAGTGACGGAGCTGTCTGCGAAAATCTGTGGTGACTGGCCTTGAAATTCGTTCGAAAAAAATCTTGTTTTGGGCGGTTCTTGCATTCTTGATACCGGTTAGTTGTGATGAATCCGTTTCCGATTTGGATTTTGTAGCGGCGGCGCTGAACGCGGTGTTCGCCGAGCTCGAGTTGACAGCACAGTCGCCATGGAACATCAATGCTCTCGTCGCTGCTTGTCCTGTCTTGAGGGAGCTTGCCGTCAGAGATTGAGGCTGAGGACGAGACGGGCTTGAGGCTGCGCCGCCTGAGGCTGAGGACTGAGGTTGAGAGGGGCAGGATTGGGAATACAGAAAAAAATAGCACTGCAGGTGGGCCTGTATGCGCTGGAGGCGTAGAAAATGGCATGAGAGGAAGTATCGTGGAATAGTAATGGCATATCGATAAATAGGTGAATAATAATGGCACGAGACGAAACACGACAAATAACGGTGGCACAGAAGAAATTAACCCTAAAATAAATGGTGCTTTAAGAATAATCTATTCTGCATTCTCTTGCTCCTTACTCTTTTCTTACACTAGACATACTTCATTCTCACTTAGGGCACTTTTTCATTTGCACCACATTCACTTTCATATTTCAAACCTTTCTTATTGCCTATATTCAATGTAAGCCATGGTAATACTGGAACTGGTTAGTTGTTATCTTCTGTGTGCACACACCTGCTAGCGGGGGAATTTTATTTTATCCCCCTATCATCAATACGATAACACTGCTGTAACTGTTGAGTGCCAAACAGAATCTTACTATGACTGTAAGTAACTTCTGTTTTCTTTCTGCAGGGATTTGAGTAATAATAACTTGAGTGGTTCAATAGCCCCAGGCATTATGAATCTCACCAAACTGGAAATATGGTGATTATGGAACCTCTCAGTTCCCACAATTGACTGATTGAGCTTGTAAATTTGGTTTAGCATCTCATTGAGTCATTTTTCTTATAACTGTCATCAAGAAACACGTTGATTTACAGTTCAACTTACAGAACGCCATGGAACACTATAATTTGTTTTGACAGAAACAGAGCCCTGCAATATTGCCTAATGCTGATATCTTCATTGGTAGAATATTGGATGTAGTATCTTTTGCGCTGTAGCTGATACTTGGATAGGCATCCTTGAGACCTTGACCTTACTTTTCTCAGAACAAATGTTTGAGTCCTACACACAGGATCCTAACCATCATTCCAATTTATCCCAAGTCCTAATAAAGTATTGTCTCTAAACAGATTGTGATATATGTAACTGAAGCTGATTGTAACAAATTTATCTTAACCATCCGACTTAAATATACAGATCTCTAATTTCATATGGTAACAAAGTGTTTCAACTTGATTTAGCCACAATACTATGACTCCAACATCTGTCCATAACAAATGCATGAATTTTCTGAAGCCCCATTATGATTTTTGGGTGCAAATGCACCCGCTAAATTTTTTTAGCTATTACCTTCATATTTTGGCTATATATGCACCCCCTCAGTCCAATATTTTGCACCCCTCACTACTTAATCAATAGTCTAGTTAAGGAAGTTAGTCTATATCAACTCAATTTCACACCCCTTATGTTTTTCTCTAGCTTCACCACTAATTTTACCCTCCTCAACTATCACCCGAATCTAGAAATCAACCCTGAACTATTTTATCAGGCATTTTACACCCCTCAACTATCAAAACCAGGAACGGTAATCCAACCTCGTTCTAGCTGTGCCTTTTGCAAAGTTGGCATCCAAATCATCTACTTTTCACTTATGTGGCACCTAGTTTGCAAGAGATGCAAAAAAGTTGTCATGTCAGTAAAAAACAGATTGCTTGGATGTCAAAATCATGATGATCACATTAAAACTGGGTTGGATTGCCCTTATGTTATGTTCAACCCACTTTGGTAGTGTAGGGGGTAAATTAAATTGCTATAACTGAATACAACAAGTGATTCCATAATGAGCAAATATTTACTAACATGTACCAATGAAAAACCTAGCCACTCAAATGGAGATGAAACCTAAGATTAGGTTTTAACTCTGGACTACCCCAACTTGCTTAGAATTGAAAGGCTTTGAAGAAGAAAAAGAAGAAGATGTAACATGTACCTCCAATGTAGATTAGTCAACTTACACTCCTAAGTAATTATAAGTAAATATATCACTTTAAACAACATAACATCTGTCCCTAATTTACTATGACCTTTGTCCCTTTTTCGGTAGATTATTTCTTTACCAATCCCATATTTAGTTGTAATGGTTTGATGACAGTTCTAAAAACTAGTAATTTTTTTTGCAAGACAGTAAAAGGTATGTTCTGCACGTTTACATCAGATGCATAAATAAAATCCTATGGAAAGAATCAGTAGGTGCTCAAATTATCTTAATTTCAAATTATTTGCTGTGGAATATTTTGGATCTTTCCAATAGCTGATTGAATGCTCTCCACTTAGCTAGGCGCTTCAACAGTAACCAACTCAATGGGTCTTTTCCTAGTGAATTATCAAGTTTAAGGAATCTACAATCCCTGTAAGCACACTTCATTTCACTCTTTATTCCCATCATATACCAAGTAAAAATATATTTTATTTTTTATGATGTCCATGTCATAAGTGGAATCAATTTGGAGTGTAATAGATAAAATAAGGTCCTGCTGGGAAAGAAAGATTATCTAATCTTTTAGGTACTTGCAGGTGGATGTTTGATAATAACATTGATGGGTCATTTCCAAAGTTTATTGCGAACTTTACCAATCTCACAGACTTGTATGTATAAGCGCTTGGTTTGTTTTTTTATTCAGTACAACTCCCTTTTCCTCTCCAATCTCAGAGATCTAATGTTGTTGCCTTGCTAGGAGAATATATGGGATGAAACTTCGAGGGCCCATTCCAAAAGAATTCTCTAAATTGGTCAATTTAACATATCTGTAAGCCACTAATGGTCTATTTTATTAATAGCACAGTCACTTGTATACAACTGTAAAGAGTAAAGAATTGATGTGTGTGTGTGTGCATGTTGCACCTCAAAGATAGCAAACTACATTGGCCCTACTCCAAAAGTGGAAAATCTTTGTGTGTGCCACTACAAAAATTTGACAAGGCTAAGTGGCTACTTAGCTGTTCCAAAAGTACAGTTATCAAATGAATGTTTAGAGTGGTACAAGTTTAAACCCTATAATCATTCATTTGTCGTCTAAATTTCACTAATTAGTAATTACCTCAAAAGCTTACCTATTTACTGTCCTAAAGTTGTCTGATTACCTCCATATTTTGACAGAATTATTACAGCTTATATTGCAGTGGTATATAGGTAGTTATGTAATCACAGTTGGAGTTCAATTGAGAAACAATTCTTGTTTTTGGAGTGGTAAATTTAAAAATGTGTACTTCTGCAGGGGTATATAACTATTTTTCCATTTATTACAATGGGGATATCTTTTAGTTTTTTAGTCATACTATCGAGTAAAGGTTTTGTGGAAGATATTAAAGCAATATTGTATTTAATCCTTGGCATTACTATCTGGAGAAACTTCTTATCTCCTGTTAATCAGGAATACCAAGTTACTATTTGTTAGAACTTAGAAGTCACACCTATCTGAACTTATTATTAATCATATTCACTACCTTTCATTTCAGGATGATTGGTGACCTTCATGGTAATGACTCTTCTTTTGATTTCATAGGAGATTTGGCAAATCTTTCAACGTTGTACGTTTGCAAGTGTTGTACTCCTTATTTCCTTTCATTGAAGATTGAACTAATTGTTTACATTGTTATTGGTTAATACAAGTTCTTAGCACATGCTTTGTTTTTGTTAAGCAGATCTCTAAGGAAATGTGGACTCAGTGGGATGGTTCCTAACATAACTCTGCACAATTTAACATACATGTAGGTTTCAAAAACACTTTCTTGAAGACAATGTTTTTTTACTTATGCTCAATGTAATACTCTTCATCTGGGGGAGCGCAAACCTTGGTTTTGTCATATAAGGGCCCATGTTGTGGGCCTTGCTGTTGGTGAGGTGATGTTGCCTGGTAGCAAGAGAGAGGAATGAAGGGAGAGAGTCAGAGGTAGATGGAGAGTGCTTGATCTCAGAACCATGAGGACATCATCTTCTAATAGAGGTCTGCAGAACAACCAAATCTTATGTTAATAGAGGGAAACCACTTCAAATGGAATCTCTACAATTCAAACTCCTTGGATTTGACTTGGTGCACCAGCTGGTTGTGTGGTTGTTGGTGCACCAGGGTTAAGGATGGATAGGATCATCAGAAACTCTAAATAAGGGTGTTGTTGAATGCTTGTTCTTTTTAACATTTTTAAATTCTTTTTTTGAGGCATCATAAAACTCTTTTGAATAAGTAATAAGTCCAGATTACCCTGTGAACTATGTTGTTGCATCTACTTAACTCCTTAAGATGTAAAACCAGGTATGTACTCTTATCAAAACTAGAGAACTCAACCCTACAATATGTTTCACATGGTGGTTCTGCTAGCTTGGTGCTTGAACAAGCAGCTTCTCCACGTGTGCTTTTGACTAAAAAAATAAAATGCACTTTCTTCCTCATATCCCTATTCATTTATCTCTCCTCTTTCTCAATGATGGTTGCCACTGCTCACTGAAATTAGTGCCACCACCAACTTTCCATTTGCACCTTATGGCAGGCTCAGAAAGCAGCACCTTTGTCTTTTAATTTTGATACCCATCTTCCTATTCTCTGAGCAACTCCTTGAACATGAGAAACATGCTCGTTGGGTTGGGGTCCGAAGACTAGGGGTACGGCATGCACCCTCATCTTGCTGCTGGCAGATCTCCCTGACGATAGAGTGGCTTTGACGCTTAGTTTAACTCTTGGCTTCTCTGTTATGAGTGGATGGTTGGGATCAGATGTGGTAGCGGTGCGTGATAGGTCTTGCCTGGGAAGGGTTGGACACAGGAGGATCCGCGGTGGATCTGTGCGGGTGGAAGGAAGTGGGTGAGATAACAGAGAAAAGGGGATGATGTATTTAGACTAAACTTTTGCTTGATTGATTTCTTCTGCATATGGCACCAAATATATATGCCTTTATAAATACTCAAACACTACTACTATTACAGATATAATCCTATTACTTTCCCTGCTAGATACCTGACCAAATCCTATTACTCATAAGTGCCTGTAAGGTTGCTGGAGCATTGGTGAGGCCAAAAGGCACAGCGAGGAACTCGAAGAGACCTTCATGGGAAATGTTGTCTTGGTGATGTCGTTTGGGTGCATGAGGACTTGATGGTACCTTGAATAGAGATCGAGCTTGGTGAAGAACTGGGCGCCGTGGAGCTCATCGAGTAGTTCATCGACCACTGGGATCAGGAATTTATCCTTGATAGTTGCCGTGTTGATAGCACGGTAGTCGATGCAAAATCACCAGGAGTCGTCCTTACGGATGAGGAGCACCAGGGCGGATAAGGCCGAGTTGCTTGGACGGATCAACCCTTTTTCCAGCATGGCACAACACTGGCGCTCGAGCTCGGTTTTTTGCACTAGGGTGTAACTGTATGGCCGAACGGCCACTACGTCCGTGCCCGCCTTCAAGTGAATGTGGTGGTAGCGCGAACGAGCTAGGAGTAGGCCATGCGACTCCTGAAAGATGTCGGTGAAGTCGTCGAGGAAGGCAGGCAGCAAGTCGTCGATGCTGCAGGCGAGTGTGTACGGTGACGCACAGTGATCCGGCCGTCCATGCCACACGACCTGTCGACCCATGTGGACGAGGGCCATTGTCAGTTTGCTGAAGTCCTAGACGACGGGTTTGAGGGATCCCAGCCACTGAACACCGAGGACGAGGTCGTAGCCGCCCAGAAGAAGGGTCAGGCAGTCGATGACGAACTCGTCGTTGTTGATGCTGAAGTGGACGCCATAGCAGAGACCTGAGCTAGTCACCCGTTCGCCATTAGCGACTATGACGTGGACCTCGGAGCTTGGCGTGATGACGAGGCCAACACGTTGTGCCACGGTGTCGGCGATGAAGTTGTGCATCGAGCCCGAGTCCAGAAGGGCCACGAGAGGAACGACGCCGATGGTCGCGCACACCGTCATGGTTCGTTCTAAACGCGGTGTGATGCTAGTCAATGCTAACAGGGAGATGGCTAGGTCGTCTGGTGTGTCGTCGGCTAGCATGTCGTCGACACATGAGTTGACCTCCATGACGAAGAGGTGCTTGCATTGCCGATTGTGCCCAGGGATGAACTTCTCATTGCAGTTGAAGCAGAGGCCTTGCTCACGGCGTTACTGTAGCTCGGCCGGAGAGAGGGTCCTGCGCTAGGGGTGGCTGGTTGTCGATGTAGCGTTGACGTCTGATGTCATCGATGGAGCATGTTGCCGTGGACTGGAGCGTGATGCAGCATGGGTTTGTTGTGGAAGGGTTGCTACTCGGTGCTCATAAGCATGAGCAAGGCTCACTACCGTCTCTAGTGACTCTAGGTTCTAGAGTTCCACTTCCGTCTTCAGGGCATCCTGCTGTTCGGCATATATATATGTTAAGTATAGATATGTTAGTCTCATATATGTTAGATCTATATATGGAAAGGTCTATATACGTCGTTAGATATATATATGGATATCTTGTTGCCTTCCTTTTTCATATATTTTCTTTTGTATTCTCTCCATATGTGTATATATATTGGGCCTTTGCTCTTATATTAATACAATCAAGTCATATTCATAACATGGTAGTTTCGCTAACCCTTCCGCTGCTGCTGCCCTCGGGAACCGATTTGGTCCTTCCGAGGACGGCCATCTACATCTGGCTCTCCCACGGAGGAGACATCCGTCCCGGACGCTTCTGGCACAACTATGTCGTTTCTAGGCCAGGTGGGCTGGTCCGGTCGCTTCTAGGCACACACAGGCTACGTTCCTCCTACGTCAGGGAACTGTTGACGCAAAAATCGCATATGAATCTTTGCACTTTCACATTGAAGGCCTAGGAGAGTCTGCTTAGCTTAAGTATAGGTCCTAAAAACCCGGAGGTGTTCAGAGCATGCCAATCAATTTGACCTGCAATTGACAAGGAAGAAAACATGGGATGTTCTAATGCTATCGGACGATAGCGAATCTGCATCGGCTCCGATAGCACCTAGAATGACCATAGTGCACTATACAGGAATCGGCATGGTAAAACATATCGGTTATGGTATCGAATCCTACCATGATTGTATCGGCAAATTACGTATCAATTGACTTAAATAATACTTTTAACTTAATGATCCCTACGGGTCGAACTCAACCGATGCAGCGCAAAGACACAACGTTAAACACAATTGATCGAATAAAAGCTAGATTGAACTAGTAACAAGTAACCTATCGGCTGAAACTCTGATATATGGCGGGTTCGCGGGCTAGATTAAATCGTCTCACATGCATCACACAAATATAATGGATCAGACCCAACCTAGACAGCATTATACCCGCGATCGTCATGAGATCCTCTTTAATGTCACCTGCAAAACCGACGTGATTGATGAACACATTGATCCAAACAATAAAGCATGACATACAGATAAAAACCAATGCATTACACCGATAGCTAGTAAACCAACTGATCTAATCATAGTATCGGACTCAATCGAGAAAGCTATAATTAAATCAACTGAAGTTACCAAGAAGGCTATTCTTGGTGTGATCAGAGGTCGGATTGAACCGATGCAGCCTGATCCCGCACAGGGAATCGTCCTAATGCTACATACCTAAGGTTGAATCGACTAAACGTATTTACAATGACCCCGGGCACAGGTGTTTATAACCAGGGAAAAACTAATTTGTACACGACTCAAGATAATTGGAATACAGAATCTGAACTAACTCTAATCTAATAATTAAAGATAACATGCCTATTCAAGATTAGGCCCACTCCGCGTAGGTTTTGACCGTGCTCACTAAACCCCTTTTGGCGGCCCATCGGCCCAGCTAGTGAACCCAATGATCAAATGGCTCTTATGCCTTGTCGGCCCAATTTCTGGTGTCAATAGGAACTTCGCTACGCGCTGTCGGCTTCCTCCCGTGGCCTGCGCTGCAGGCTTTCTCCTACGCGCCGGCTTCTACTACGCCTCTTCCTCGTTGGCTCTGCTGGCTCCGCTGGTTTCCTTCTGCGCCGACGATCTTAACCGTGCCGTTAGCCCTCCTATGCCACTGCCACCACCGCCGTCGTGTGGTGGTGCTGCTGATGCATCCTAGTCACGCGCGGCGCGTCGGCCCTTGATACGGACGAGGCGGCACTATCGCCAGCCGAGGAGCAAGGAGACAAAATGGCGGCAATCCTCCCCACGTCACTAGTAGTTGTCACTAGATCTAGACCACGTCGTCGGCATCTTCCCCACGCACGGGCGGTGCTGTAGGCTTCCTCACGCTATCGGCATTCCCTCTAGGCGCTGGCCCATCTCCATTGCCGGATCCCCTTATGCGTCGCCGGGTCGCCGCTAGCCTCTTCTCATGTTGTCCCTCTAGCGAGATCAAAGTGCCCTGTGCGAATCCGTCACTCGCTGTCCCCGCCCCGGCTGGATCCACTAGTTACGGAGGCTTCCATGGGAGGTGTTGTGGTCGTCCTTAGCCTCCTCCAGCAACGCGCAGATCCAGTCGCCTGCTCGACTCAAAGTGCTAGAGGGAGCATAGGTGGAGGAGCATGGCGCACGCTTCAGCCTCAGCAGGACCGCCATGGTGACGACGCGGACGACCTCATGGCTGCGGTGGAGGTGGTTGCCACAGAACGCACCATCGCGGCAAACAGATGCACCTGCATTGCTTCGCCCTCACCCAACTGTTGAATCGGCCTTAGCCAGAAGATCAAGCTTGCGCCGCCGCACTCCTGCCACCTTCCTTCCGTGTTGCAGGCTTTGGCTTCTACTGTCTCTACTGCCGCTAGCCATTGTCCCTATGGCCTATGTGGCTGTCTCTACTTCCTGCCTTTGTGGCCACAGGAGGTGATGCATGGACTTGGTTGTGGTCTTTTGGGCCATGGCTGGGAGTTTTGGCTTAGGTCTTATGGGCATAAAGTTTTTTCTCTGATTTTTGTGTCGCCTATTGTTGATTTCGCCTATTGTTGATTTCGTCTATCGTTCATCACTGGTTCATCTATGTGTTGATCTATTGTTGCTGTTAATAGCATTGATGTTTTTGTCACTGCTACCACCGCTTTTCTTGCTGGTGTTGCTGCTGCTTGTAGTGTTCAGCTTGTCCTCTGTGTCACCTCGTTACCCAGTGATTTTTATCAGAGTGGCTTCCTCATATGCGTTTTCTTGTACGTGGTTTTCGGCTTTTGGAATTTCTTTTGGGTAATTTGTCTTGCCCTTGCTCCTGTCGTATACCCGTCTTTCCGAAAAAGGCCTTCGAGGATTTTCAACGGATTGTACTTAGATTATGATCAGATAGCATCAATTGGCGATCAGTTTTTGGCTCCAAGACGATATATCTTCTTTCTCTCCAAACTCAATCTGGTTAATTTATCATCTTGAGTTTGAGGGGGGTGTTAGGCATATATTTATGATAAGTATATATATGTTAGTCTTATATCTATTAGATCTATATATGGAGAGGTTTATATACGTTAGGTATATATATGGATAGCTTGTTGCTTTCCTTTTCATATATTTCCTTTTTTATTCTCTCCATGTGTATATATATTGGGTCTTTGCCCTCATATTAATACAATCAAGTCATATTTATAACACCTGCAAGGTGTGGATGAAGAGCCAAATCTGTTGTCGCTCGGCGACAGAGTCGTCGCGGCAGGCTAGGCGCATGAACTGCTTGCAGAAGTCGTCGACGGATCCCGTGCGCATAAGGTTGGCCAGTTCCCCCAAATGGTTGCTGCGTACCGGCGGCCCGAACCTGGTGTTGATGAGAGTGACGAACTTTGGCCAAGATGGTGCGTCGTTATCCTACTCATAGCGATAGTACCATAACTGTGCATCATCTAGGAGATGGAACGAGGCTAGCCATACCTTGTCCTCCGGCGTGCGCTGTCTGTGGAAAAACTGATCGCAGCGATTAAGCCATGGCAACGGGTCCGTCGTGCCGTCGAACGTTAGGAAGTTCAGCTTGTGGTATCTCGGGGCGAAACTGCTGTTGCGGCCAGCATGGTGTGAGTCGCCTGGAGGAGTCGGCAGCTGGGGATGTTGCCCGCCATGGCTGCCTGCATGGGGTGTGTAGGCCATTAGGATCTCACTCGAGCCGTGTTCTAGCCAGTTGATGGCGATGTTGTGGGCTTGCTGCTGCTATAGCACATCATCAACCCGGCGATTTGTGTGTATGATTGTCTCATGCATCTCCAGCTATTCAAGCAGAATTTCCTTGAGCAGATCTTCCTCTAAGGGCGCTACGGGTGCCAAACCGTCGGCCATCGGAGCTGGGAGGAGAGAGCGGCCGAGAAAAATGGTCTTTGATACCAAGTTGTCATGGCCCTTGACTAGTAGAACGTGAGGAAGAGAGCAGAGGGCATAGCCATGGTAGATGGGATGGCGAGGGTGTGCTGTCCCTCACTTCCCCGGCACTGTGACAGCGAGACAGGAGGCCATGCAGGCTAGGGCCGACGTAGGATGTCATGGGTTGTGGGCCAAGGCTATCAGGCCTAGGCCTAGCCACGTGAACAGTACAACGCGGGTGCTATAGCTCGAATAGTATCCGTGAATACTATAACTATTAGGATTAGATTAGTTATTTCTTTAAAATAGCATATTAGATTAGAGTTAGTTAAAGAGATAAAGTCTTATAGGCTCTGTAAATAGGGCGGTATTGAGCAGCAATCAATTAAGCAATGAAGAAAGAATTAGTCTACTCCCTCGTGTCAATATTCTTCTCTTCAACCTAAGTCAACCTCTTATCCCTAGCAGCCGCCACCGTCCGGCTATCCTCTCGGCGATGTTTATCCTCTTCTGTGGTAAACTATGTCGATCCTGACATTCTCATTGGTTAATTATAATGGGTACATGGTGTCCCTTTATAGTGAGGATTCCTATAACACAATAATACACTATTCACACAAATAGTAACAATAAATAGTAAGTCCCCCTAGAATACAATAGATAGGATACCACTAATCCCTATCCTAGGTATCTAATTAATTATTTAGGAAAATAAATAATTTAATCTTAACGGTACAATATAAAGTTGTATGACGACCATTGAGATCGTTTCTTGCTTTCTTGTTTAATCAAGGTGAAGAGCTTCTTCTCATACTAAATTAGCAACTCAATTGCAATTGTTAGGCATATATATATATATGTTAAGCATAGTTACGGTGGCGCGGCGAGGCAAGGCGCCAGACCACCTTTACACCTTTTAGGTGAGTATGGCGTGTGTCGAGGTGACACCATACTCACTTCACAGAAATGATATGGCAGCAGTATAACAGTATTGCACAATTGTAAAATTATGTTGGGAATAAACATGAAAACATCATCAATTCATCATCACTCGATACTACTCAGGTCACTAATATCACTGTTAGGAATATTATATATATGGTAGCTCTATATTTGGATAGTAGATTACTTTCCATATTGTTGCTTTCCATACTTTAGCTTTCCTTGTACCTCCTCTCTACGTGTATATATTAGGCCTTTAGCCCTCATATCAATATAAGTCATATTCACAAGGTATTAGAGCAAGGTTTTGCTTTTCTTAGTTCCTAGTATGACTTTTCTAGCGGATCGATCTACAACTTGGGTTGTGCGCACTGCTTTCACCGACGGTTTCTCTGTCATTGGCGCAGGAGCGTCCTCCTTCCCGATCGATACTGCTCTGCCAATTTGTTTTTTTCCTCTCCACGTGCCACCGCTTCATCTAGCGCCGCCGGGTCTTCTTCTGTGCAAATCCCGCACCAGGTCGCTGCATCTCTCCCCGTTGGCCGTCGGGTCTTCTTCCCGCCATCGGGTCGCCGCCGGGCCTCCGCCGGATCTCTCCCCGTCGCAGGCCTCCGCCGGATCTACTCCCGCTGCTGGCTTTTGCCGAGATGTTGCCGGGCCTCCGCCGGGACGTCGCCGGATCTTCCCCTGTCGTCGGGACGCCGCTGGGCCACCGTCGGGCCACCGTTGGAACGCCGCCGAGCTGCTGCCATGGCTACGCCTGTGTCATCTGCCTCTACTCTGTTTCTGAGCCCATGAGCAGATAAAGAAAAAAAGCAAAAAAAAGAAAAAAAGAAAAAAAGAAAAAAAAATGTCATAATCTTCGGTTCATTCATCAAGAGGTCCTATTCCTCGTTGCCCGGTCATTTTTGATGGTTCTAACTATTTAGAATGGCTACCTCATATGCGTCTTCATATGCGTGGTCTTCGATTATGGGAGTTTCTTACATGAGAATTGCCTTGCCCGTCTCGTCCCGTTGCTCCTGCTGTACCCATCATTCTAGAAAATGCTACCAAGGAAATTAGACAGAGACTACTCGCTGATTATGATGATGAGATGGCATCGTTTGGAGATTTGTTTTTAGCATACATGGCTTGGATTGATGAAGATGCTCGGGCTGGATCTATATTGGTGGCTAGCATGCATGTCAGGATCAGTGCTGATATTATGGGTCTCGACACCGTGCAACTTATGTGATCTTTTCTTCGGGAGCGTTATGAGCCTAGTGGACAGTCCATTTTTCTTGCTATCGTTCACTGTGAGCAGTCATTGCAGCAGGGTGATTCCACAGTTGATGAATTCTTTGATCAAATGTCTGCAATATGGTGCCAGCTAGATTCCCTTGGACCAAAGCTTTCTCCAGCTACCTGTCTATCTTGCTAGAGTCACAAGATCAATCTAGAGACACGTCGCCTGTATGACTTCTTGACACGTCTTCGACCGGAGTTCGAGCCCATTTGTGCCCAGTTACTTGCACGACATCCATGTGTCACCTTAGTTGATGCTCTCATTGCTGTTCGTGACGCTGAAGTCCGACTTTGTGCTGCTGGTCTTCTATAGACATCGGGCATAGTCTTGGCTGTTCGATCGCCAGCTCCAGTCGCTGTATCTTCAGCTCCTTCATCCAGAAGCACCAGTAATGGACGTCGTTGCACATACTGTCATAAGGATGGCCACATTGAAGCTCACTACTATAAGAAGTAGAGAGACCTTCGCCATGCTTCCACCAGTGGTTCTAGTGGCAGTACTGATGGTTCTGTTCCTGTTAGGTCTCAGAGTGGTTCTGCTAGTGCTGCTGGTTCTGTTACTTTGACTTCTGCACCGACAGGTTCTGCAGGCGCTGCTTCTCAGGCTTCTCGTGAGGGACCACCTTCCACATCTTCAGGTACTTCTACATGGATCCTTGATTCTAGAGCCTCCTTCCATATGACTCCTTATGTTTCTAGTCTATCTTCCATACGCCCTATTCTATCCCTCTTACCGTTCAAACTGCTGATGGTTCTTTATCAGTTGCTAGTTGTGGTACTCTTTCATCTTCTTTTCATGTACCTTGTGTCTCTCATGTTCCTCAACTAACCATGTAGCTTATTTCGGCTGGTCAACTCACTGACTCTAGGTGTCGTGTCATTCTTGATTCTAACTCTTGTTGTATTCAGGATCGTCATACGGGGCTTCTGGTTGGTACTGGCCCTCGCCGCCGTGATTTTCAGTGTCTTTGGGAGCTTGACTGGCTTCGCCTTCCTTCCGTTGCCTCCGCTAGTCTCGTGGGCTCTACGGCTGCTGTGTCATCCGCCTTCTCCTTCGCTCAATGGCATCATCGTTTAGGACATCTTTGTGGTTCTTGTCTCATCGCCCTTATTAGTCGAGGTTTTTTAGGGTCTGTGTTAGGTAGTCTCTCTAGATAAATGTCAGGGTTGTTGTTTAGGTAAACATAAGCAACTTCCTTATTATTCTAGTGATTCAATATCTAAGCGTCCTTTTGATCTTATTCATTCTGATGTATGAGGGCCAGCTCCTTTTGTCTCAAAAGGAGGGCATCGCTACTATATTATTTTTATTGATGATTTTTCTCGGCATACCTGGTTTTACTTTATGTCCCATTGTAGTGAGGTCTTATCCATTTACAAAGCTTTTGCCTCTATGATTCAGACCCAGTTCACTAGTTCTATCAAGGTTTTTCAAGCTGACTCCGCCCGCGAGTACCTTTCTGGTGCTCTTCGGGATTTTCTTTCCCAACAGGGCACCATTGCTCAGTTTTCCTGCCCTGGTGCTCATGCCCAAAATGGTGTAGCTGAACGCAAGTATCATCATCTTCTAGAGACAGCTAGAGCCCTTCTTACCTCTTCAGTTCCTCCTCATTTTTGGGCTGAAGCAGTCTCTATAGCTGCTTATCTAACCAATATCCAACCTTCTTCTGCTCTTCAGGGGGAATTCCTGTTGAACGTCTTTGGGGCAAAGCATCTGACTATTCTCTTCTTCGTCAGTTTGGTTGTCTTTGCTATGTGCTTCTTGCCCCTCGTGAGCGTACTACGCTTACCGCTCAATCTGTTCGATGTGTTTTCTTAGGGTATAGCACTGAGCATAAGGGGTATCGCTGCTGGGATCCAGTTAGTCGTCGCCTTCGGATTTCTCGGGATGTTCTCTTTGATGAATCCCGCCCCTTTTTCTAGCACTCTTTTGATGCTTCACCTGCATCCGTAAGATAGCCCCTTCATTTCCTCACTCTTCCTCCATCACCACCCACTTCTGTGGTGCCCGTCCCGGATGTGTCCTCTTCTCCCTCAGAGGATTCTTCAGAGGCCCCTTTTGCATATCGGCCTCCTGTTACTCAGGTTTACACGCGTCGATCGCAGGGTACTACTGCCTCTTCCTTTCCTTCCTTTGAGCCTTTTGCCTCTGAGACAGCTGCATCTCCTCGCTACACTCTTCGTGATCGTCAAACTATTCGACCCTCGGATCGGTTTAGCTTTGCTGGTGTTGTTCTTCCTGAACCACCATCTTACCATCAGGCCATTCTTCATCTTGAATGGCAACATGCCATGGCAGAGAAAATTGCTGCTCTTGAGCGGACTGGCACTTGGGACATAGTTCCTTTCCCTTCTCATGCACACTTAGTGTCTTTTATTACATACCTATCATACATTTGTTATATGTGAATAGATACATTTTCTTATATATCAACTTTGTAGAGTCCAACTGCTCAAAGTGCTTGAAACCCGAAAAAATGTCTTACGGAAAGAGCAGGCTATGGCTTTTGCCCGTGCTGTGGCAGCTAGATTTGACATCTTAGAGAATAAATGCAGTTTACAATAGAAATCAAAACAATAAACAAAGTAAATGAAAATAAATGTTCCCATGTTTTTTCCACTAGATGTTGTAGCTTGTAAGTTGTCAAACATATTTTATGCAATAGAAATCAAAATAAACAAAGTAAACGAAATTAATGTACCCATGTTTTTCTCCGCTAGATGCTGTAACTTGTAAAGCATGCTTTATTTTCAAGGGTACGAAAATATATATACTTCATACTTTTATTGCCAGAAATGGAAGACTTGGGGAAAATATAAAAACTATATATCCCTAGCTGTGTTAGTACTTTGAATTCCCCTCCTGTGTTGTAGTCTCATCATGCATTGGTGGTGTAGGCTATGATCCAGGCTATCATCAATTGAAAATCCCAGTGAGATCAGTGTTAGCTCATGACACATACAGGAGAGGAACAAGGATATCCATATAGTCACACCTTGTATATAACAATAGCCTTATCTGCATCAGGGTCGTGATTTGCTTGGTTACCTGTTAGCGTATAGATAACATCAGGAATGCTCTACAATATATGAAAGGCAACAGGCTACTCAAGACAAAGTAATTGAAAAATTGAACAAAAAAATCCCTCATCCAGTCATGAAGTTCTTTCATAACATTACATGCAAGTGAGTTTATAAAGCTAAGACTCATGCCGATGGCTCTCTTGAGCGATATAAGGCTCATCTAGTGGCACGTGGTTTTTAGCAGGAGCATGGTCGTGACTATGAAGAGACCTTTGCTTCTGTTGCTCATATGATTACCGTGCGCACTCTTCTTGCTGTCGCCTCTATTCGTGAATGGGCTATCTCTCAATTTGATGTTAAAAATGCTTTTCTCAATGGCAAGTTATCTGAGGAAGTCTACATGCATCCACCTCCCGGGTACTCTATTCCCGATGGTATGATCTGTCGTCTTTGACGTTTTCTTTATGGTCTTAAACAAGCTCCCCATGCTTGGTTTCAGCGTTTCATCTCTGTTGTTACTACTGCTGGTTTTGTAGCCAGTACTCATCATCCTGCTTTGTTTATCCACTCTTCTAGAGGACGGACCTTACTTCTACTCTATGTGGATGATATGCTTATTATCGGTGATGATCCTGAGTATATCTCCTTTATGAAGGCACGTCTTAATGACCAATTCCTCATGACTGATCTTGGTCCTATTAGTTATTTCTTAGGTGTCGAATTTACTTTCATACCTGAGGGTTTTTATGTGTCTCAAGAGAAATATATTCAGGATTTCCTTCAACGTACTTGTCTCACTGATCAGCGCACCGTAGAGACCCCTATGGAGCTTAATGTCCATCTCCGAGCTACTAATGGTGCACCCTTAGATGATCCCACTCGATATCGCTACATTGTTGGGAGTCTAGTTTACTTTGGTGTCACCCGTCCTGGCATTGCCTATCCTGTACATATCCTGAGTCAGTTTGTTTCTGCTCCTACTCAGGTTCACTATAGTCATCTTCTTCAGATCCTCCGATATCTCCGTGGTACAATCTCTCGTTGGCTGTTCTTTCCTCGCTCTAGCTCTTTGGAACTTAAGGCTTATTCTGATGCTACTTAGGCTAGTGATTCCTCTGATTGTCGTTCTTTATCTGCTTACTGTGTTTTTTTTGGTGGTTCCCTCATTGCTTGGAAGACTAAGAAGTAGACTGCAGTTTCTCATTCGAGTGCAGAGGCTAAGTTGCGAGGTATGGCCCTTTTGATTGCGGAGGTGACTTGGTTGCGATGGCTGCTTGAGGATTTCGGTGTTTCAGTATCTCTACCAACCCCTTTTTTATCTGACAGTACAGGTGCTATTAGTATTCCTCGGGATCCGGTGAAGCATGAGCTCACCAAGCATATTGGTGTGGATGCATCTTATACACGATCATAGGTTCAGGCTCAAGTTATTGTGCTTCAGTATGTGCCCACTGAGCTTCAGGTGGCTGATTTCTTTACAAAGGCGCAGACAAAGGTTTAGCATCATTTCTTCCTTTCCAAACTCAGTCTGGTTGATTTATCGCCTTGAGTTTGAGGGGGGGTGTTAGGAATATTATATATATGGTAGCTCTATATTTGGATAGTAGATTACTTTTCTTATTGTTGCTTTCCATACTTTAGCTTTCCTTTTGTATCTCCTCTCTACGTGTATATATATCGGGCCTTTAGTCCTCATATCAATACAAGTCATATTCACAATAACTACAATCTACATAGCTACTAGCAAGATTAATGTTTGCAAGTCACTAATACTTAGTATTAGAAAAATCAATGATTGGTTAGGGATTAAAGATTAATCGGTTAATCGGGAGATTAACTGAATTAATTGATCGACTAAATAGTTACATAATATATTGTTTATACTTAACGTGCATATAGGTTAACATAGTAATAAGAGAAACTGTGCCAGCATTTGCTTTGGCTGACACTTGGCAGTTGGCACAAGCATGACCAAGCTTTTCTCCGGTAGTCCAATCTCTGTATCTCTCACTTTCTCCATCTTTTCTCTCTCCAGTCTCCATGCCTCCTCTGATCCTCTCTCTGACTCTGTGCATCTTTCTCTTCCCTCATTCTCTCTCAAAGGCTGACCCCCAAGTAGATCAGGCGGTGGCGCGCGGTCTCGACGCGGCAGCGGTGTGGATCCAGTGGCGGCGGCGCGGATCCAGGCGGCGGGGACGCGGATCTAGGCGGTGGGCTTTGATTTAGTTGCTTCTCCAAGCACTCCATCGTCGTCACCGTCTAGCTTCCTCATGGAGCTATTTAGCGTCCGCGCGATGCCTAATCCCATGAGACGGACGCCATATTGGATGAGGCGGATGCCACAATCCTATATGGCGAGTCGTCGGTCGTGGTGTCCGCCGTCGGCCGCCCCGACGTCTAATCGTCGATTAGGCGATGATTAGACAATGCCTTAACAACTATGATGTTAAGTATATATGTTAGTTCCATATATGTTAGGTCTATATATGGATATCTTGTTGCTTTCCTTTTAATATATTTCTTTTTTATTCTCTCCATACATGTATATATATTGGGTCTTTGCTTTCATATCAATACAATCAAGTTATATTCATAAAATGGTATCACAGCGAGTGATCTAGCGCCGTTCTAATCCTTTCGATGTCGTTTGCCCTCGGGTGGATCTTTATCCTTCCGGTGGCAGCTATCTTAGTCTAGCCGTCTGCTCTGTCTCATCTGGCAAACTCCAGACGCTTACGTCGCAGTGTTGACAGCAACTCCTCGTGGCGGGCTCTAGCTCCGGCTGATCTACATGTTTGTGGCGTGCGACACGATGGTGCTGGCAGAGTTCACCGAGTTCTCTAGATCGGACGCCACTAGGACTCCCCAAGTCCTTTGCTTTTCACCTTTGGCCTCCTGGTGCCGCCTAGCCTGTAGGCGGCCATCTTCGTCCGGCCAGCTGCTTTGCATCCTTGTCCAACGTCGTGTCCAGCTCCTCTGTTGTCATCCAGCAATGCCTCGCATATCTAGGTCGGTAATTGAGATACAAGTTGCTGGCGTTCGCACCGGAGAGGCTGGGTCGGTGGTGGAAGTCTTTATGGAGCTTTCGGATCGGGGAGAAAACCAGGGAGTTCCTAGACCACCTCGTCATGATCTCGCTTTGCCTGCCATCAATCCCATTGATGGCTGCGTCATGGTCTTCCTTGTCGGCTTCGACAGATTCCGTTGCACTGTCAGCCCTCCTATGGCGCTAGCTTCCTTCCCTGCGCCGCTGGCCTCTTCCCGCGCCGTCGACTTCCTCCCATGTGGGGTACGGCCTCGTTGGTTCATCTTGTGGGCTCGGCCGTCTTCCACACCGTCGGCTTCCTCCTATGCTGTCGGTTTGCCGATCTTTCTCCACGAACAGGTCGAGCTCTTTGTGCAGGCCATCTCTAGGATGCTGCACGTCGTCGTGGCTGCCCACAGACGCCAGCCAGGTCCGGTGGTGTGGACCTTTAATCCCATGCTTCTGGGGGCTAGGAGTTGTGTTGATCTAGGATTTGTAGCCCGGGCTTGGCTTTAATCTGAAGAAGTGTTGCCTTGGTTGTTAGCTTATCTCTGTTGTCTCTTTCTTTGAAGGAAGTGCCAAGGGAGAATAAAAAGATGAAGGGTCAATTAGGCCATGGGCCATATTATGTTGTTCAAGACTACCATGGACTGCTATTTTGTTCTTCTTTGACTGAGAGATTGGTTTGTGGCGCCTATTGCTGACTTCATTTATCGTTCACCACTGGTTCATCTATGTATTGATCTACTGCTGTTAATCGCACTGCTTGTCAGCCCTAAACCGCAAGTAGAAGGCAAAAGACAATCTGGCCGGCTAATTGATCTGTCGTCCTCCTCTATTCCTATGCTTTTATAGCTATTCCTATGCTTTTATAGCTTTCAAAATTACGGAGTATAGAAAGAATTCTACTAATAGAAATGCTGCAGAAACCTTATAAATAGAGAAGATGTGCTGCTATAAATCCAGCACTATCCAAACTTAAAATTGCGAAATAGAAAGCTATCTTCCCTAGATTGTCTCTTGCTATCTTAAAGAGATCACACAGGATCACTTAACTAATATAAAGATATGCGCTAGATATTACTAGATCTGCATAGATACTAGCCTTAATAACTAGATCCTTTCCTGATTTAGAAGGTACATGCCAAATTAGAGTGGTGCAGGATTATTAGGCAACAATTCTCCTCCCTAATCCTACATCTGTTAAATCTACTCGACGCCGACTCTTGCTCGAAACTCTAGGAACTTGACGCATTGAAGCGGCTTTGTAAGCAGATCCGCCAGCTGTTCGGCTGAGCTGGTGAACTCAATCACGATCTTTCCGCCTTCGATGCACTCCCGAATGTAATGATACCGAGTATCGATGTGCTTACTTTGATCATGATAAACGGGATTCCTGCACAAAGAGATAGCGATTTGTTGTCAACCTTCAACTCCACGGGTTTCGGCTCGCCGCTGACGATGTCACTCAGCAATGTACTCGGCCTCGCACGAAGAAAGAGCCGCCACTCTTTGTTTCTGCGACTGCCAAGTGATTGGGCTTGAACCAAAGAACACCCTAGTAGTGCTCTTGCGATCATTAACGTCTCCCGCCATATCGCTGTCACTAAACCCATGAAGCCTTGCTTGCTCCTTGGGTCGTTTCTTGAATCTACACCCAAAATTGAGTGTCCCGGCAATATAACACAGCAAGTGTTTTACTGCCAAATAGTATTCTTCCCTTGGATCCTTCATGAAATGACTCACATACCCAACGTCATAGCAAATATCAGAGCGCGCGTGTGTCAAGTACCTTAAGCTGCCAACGATGCTCTGGTACATGGTTGCATCCACCTGTGGACTATTGCTCTTCTTGGTCAATTTAAGTCGTATCTCTATCAGCACTTGACTTGAATTGCAGCCAGCCATGCCACTGCTGTCTAAGATCTTCACATAGGCCGCCTGGCAGACAGTGATGCAGTCTGCAGTCTGCTTGACTTCAATCCCAAGATAATAGCTTAGCAGTCCATGGTCACTCATCTTGAATAAGCTGTGCATCTCTTCCTTGAACTTACATATCTCTTTTGTGCCTGCACCAGTGATGACCAGATCGTCCACGTACGCTCCCACAAGAAGTCGGGAGCTATCGTGGCCGCGCGCATACATAGCATGATCCAAGGGTCTCTGCACGAACCCAAGTCGACGGAAGCTTTGATCCAGCTTTGAGTTCCATGCACGGGGCACCTGGCGCAACCCATACAGGGCCTTCTTCAATCGGAGTACTTTATGTTCTTCCCCATTGCGCACGAAACTTGGTGGCTGCGTGACGTAGACCAGCTTGGATAACTCGCAGTTGAGAAACGCCGTCTTTACGTCCATATGATGGACCTCCCAATCTTTTGTTGCCGCCACTGCAAGTAGCAGCCGTACAAAGTCCATGCGAGCGACTGGCGAGAACACCTTCTCGAAGTCGATGCCTAGCCGCTGCACGTACCCTTTGGCCACAAGACGCGCCTTGTGTCGGACGATGTTGCCATGTTCATCACGCTTCACCTTGTAGACCCACTTGAGTCCAATCGGGCAGCAATCTGCACGAGGATCAATTAGTTCCCACGTGTGATTGCTCTCAATCGACTGCATCTCCTCTAGCATCGTCCGCCTCCAAGACTGATTCTGCTCCATTCTTTGAACTAGGCTGGCTCGACTGAAGTGAGCAAGAGGTCTTCACGCTCAAAGAGGAGCACCCGTCACGCCAAGGAGGGCATGGGTGTTGGTCCGAGAATATTGTCCAGCGTACGGAAGCGGATCGGCTCATCATCTTCATAATCAACGTCAAGAACATCTTCGGCGTCAATTGGTGGTGTGGCAAACTCAACGGCCACTACTGCCGGTGCTCCCACCGGTTCTGGAATTCTTGGTGAAGTTCCTGATGAAGCTTGTGTGGCTGGATGTGCATCTCCCTGTGTCTCTGTGACAACAACCGTGGAATATTCCACAATGAAAGGGTCAGCACTTGACGGTGTACCTTCGGGCTCCTCCGATTCCTAGTCCCACTAGGCTTGCTCGTCGAAGACGATGTCCCTCGAGACGTGCACGTGGTTGGTGACCGGATTGTACACCTGGTATGCCTTTGAGCCGACTTCGTAGCCGACAAACACCATCGACGTGCTTCGGTCTTCAAGCTTCTAGAGGTGTGGCTTCACGTTGTTCACATGAGCCATGTAGCCAAACGTGTGAAAGTAGCTCACCGTTGGTTTCTTTCCACACCATGCTTCATAAGGAGGCATCCTAT
>KE370854.1:88108-100340 GCA_000418225.1 Zizania latifolia
TGATAAGCTTTTTTTTGAGGATAACCAGTAGGAGAGGCTTCTACTAAGGGTTATATATTAAAAGATAAGTAGCCTGTAAGGCCCAACATATAAACCAAAGAAGAGGGGAGATACAAAGGATAGGGAGGAGGTAGTTAGAAAAGGACTAGAGTTGGTTTAGCCAACTAAGCAGGAGATTCTTGTGATCTTCTGAATATCTAACATATTGAATGGTAAATTCTTGCTTGAACGTTTTCTTCCAACTGCTTAAGTTGGTCCTCTGCTGCTCAAAGATAACGCTATTTCTATGTTTCCATATGGTCCAGGCACCAATCATAAAGGCCTCCATGAAAAAGTTTCCTCTGAAATCTACTTTTGAAGCAGAGAGCATCTCATAAAAGGGCATTGCTAGATTCCAGAAGATGCCAATGTAGTGCCCACAAACTGTGCTTAAGGGACAAGTAAAGAAAAGGTGATAGGCCATCTCTTCCAGATTTTGGTTGCATAGGATAGTTAAAATTGTTGCTCTCAATCTTGAACTTTTTTCTTCATAGTATGTTCCTTGTGTTTAGCCTGTCCATTAATAGTAGCTAGAAAAAGACCATTTTATTGCCAAATCTTGATTTCTATATCCAGGCGAAGGTAGGTGGAGGGTTTATGTGGTCATAAGGAAGAGCATATAACCTGGAAGAGTATTTGGAGGAGCCCCAAATGTATGACCATTTGTTAGAAGCGTCAGTATTGATTTGGACATTGGTGAGGAATGTTTGAAGATTAATAAGCTCCTGAAAAGCTTGAGCTCAAATAGGGAGCTGGAATTGCTGTTCAATACTGTTGTTAGCCAAGAAGTTACAAACTGATATGTTTTTGTTTTTAGTAAATGAGTAGAGTCTTGGATAGAGGAGCTCCAGGATTGAGTCCGCCCAAAGGTCTGACCAGAAAGAAACAGTTGAGCCACAAGGCACTGAGCATTTAGCTATTCCTCTAAAGGTGGAGGTGAGATTGCTAATATTCTTCCACCAGAAAGAACCTTTGTTAGTCAAATGAGAGATTGATCCATCCTGGTAATATGAATTCCAGATTAACTACACCCAGGGAATTTCCTTTTTATTGTCGAATTTGTCTAGGTTTTTGATCAGGAGAGCCCTGTTTTGGTTTCTCAAGTTGATGATTCCTACTTCCTAGACCTCCTTTTAGCTTTGGCTTACAAACCTTGTCCCAGGCAGCTAGAGGATGCACTCTGTCATTGAAATCTTTCCCCCTCTAGAAACTATCACGGCCCTCGACTAGCGAAACGTGGGGAAGAGAGCGGAGGGCGTAGCCGTGGCAGACAGGAGGGCGAGGGCGTGCTGTCGCTCGCTTCCTCGGTGCTATGTCGGATAGGCAGGAGGTTGGTGCGGGAGGTGAGGTGGAGATTTCGGGATAAGAGATTACTTTATTTCTTGATGCCTTGATCCAATCTATCTGCTCCTTTATATGGAGGAGAGGCTACAATTATCTTTAGAAACTAGAATAATCTAGGGAAATAGATCTAGCAGCAATTAAGGAAACTCTATCTAGGGAAATAATCCTAGCATTTAGGAAAAAGAAGATAGCATAGCATTTAGGAAAAAGGAGATAGCACGCTGATTGTGTTCCTTAAGGGATCCTATTCGGATTAGGATGGGCCGGTACACCCACCGATTGGGCTGGCCTAACTCGTTGCCGGCGGTGGTAGGTGTGCCCTAACCTGACATCTTCCTCGCCGTTGAGAAGCAGCTCATCCTCGAGCTAGAAAGTCGGGTACAGCCAAACGAACTCGTCGTGGGGCATCTAGGACGTGTCAGACGCCAATTGATGATCCCACTGCCCAAGGAGCTCCAAGCGATCATGGGCACGATGAGCTTTGAGGACCTTCGCGGGCTGTTGACACACCCAACCATGGCGGAGGAGGGAGCGTCGATGGTGTCGTTGGAGACGTGCCGACGAAGGGCTTCAGCAAGCCGACATGGAAGATGTGGATACGGGTGGACGGAGGAAGCTGCGACTTGTATGCGACCTCGCCCACGTGCTGCAGCACCTGAAACGGCCCAAAGTACTTGGGCCCGAGTTTGCCGTGCCCATGGGATGAGACCAATGCGACTTGGCGATGAAGAAGGCGCAGCCACACCCATTGCCCAACGTTGAAGGTGATGTCCCGATGGTCGTTGTCGTAGTGGTGCTTGTAGTGCTGCTATGATTGCTCGAGGCGGTCCTGGATTTCCTCCAGAAACTCATCCCGTTCTTGCAGGTGTTGATCCACCGCAAGAAGGCTAGTCAACCCATGATCATGGTGGTGTAGGCTGGGCGGGTCGCGACCGTAAACCACCAAAAATGGTGATATCTTGATGGCCAACTTAAACGAGGTATTGTAGGCGCACTCGGCCCACGGAAGCCAGCGAAACCATTGCCGAGGTTGGTCTCCTATCAAACAGTGTAGGTACATGACAATGATCTTGTTGACTACCTCTGATTGGCCATCGAACTGCAGGTGGTAGGTGGAGCTGAGATGTAGCTTGATGCCGATCAGATGGAAGAATTCTATCCATAAGCTACTAGTGAACACTAGGTCGTTGTCGCTGATGATGGACGCTGGTATGCCATGGAGCCGTACAATCTCCGTGAAGAAGGCGTTGGCGACCGATAAAGCCGTATATGGATGACTCAATGGGATGAAATGCGCCATCTTCGAGAATCTGTCCACCACCGTGAGAATGATCGTTTTACCATGGAGCTTGGGTAGGCCTTCGATGAAATCCATGGTGATGTCAGCCCACACTGTCGATGGGACGCGCAAGGGCTGTAGAAGGCCGATCAAGTGAAGATGCTCTGCCTTGTTGCGCTGGCACACCGCCCAGGCCCACACGAAGTCCTAGACGGTGGTGTGTGCGTTGGGAATGTCAAAATCGGCCTGAAGACAGTGTAGCATCTTTTGGACGCCCTCATGTCCAACGTCATGTGCGGATTGCAAGAAAACTGGCTGGGTCGGTGATGAAGCCGGAATGTAGATGCGACCATGGAAAGTGAGCATGCCATCTTTTATCTCTCACGGACCTAGTTGAGTGCCAGCGATAATGCGGGTACGCAACTCCTAAAGGTCGCTATCCTGCTCGAGCTCCTGCGTCAAGGTGTCGTAGAGGTCGAATCGGGCGGTCGATATGGTGTGGATGGCCGGTGGCTGCTTAGTATCACATTGCGAGAGCGCGTCCGCCACAACGTTGGAGCGCCCCTCTTGTATTCGACCTCGAAGTCAAACCCAAGCAGCTTGCTGACCCAATGGTATTGTGGGATTGTGGACAACCGCTGATCGAGGAGGTACCTCAGGCTGTAGTGGTCGGTGCGGACGATGAATGGGCGGCCTCAGAGATAGGGACGCTAGTGTCAAATGGCCTACACCAAGCTGATGAGCTTGCGTTCATAGGTGGTGTGACCGGCATGTCGAGGAGGCACTGGTCAGCTGAAGAAGGCGATGGCGCTCGTGCCTTGATGGAGGACAACACCATTGCCATGACCCGAGGCGTCTCACTCGATGATGAAGGGCTTGCTGAAGTCGGTCTACTGAAGGACTGGTGCTGACGTGAGCGCGTCTTTGAGGCGCTAGAAGGTCATGGTGGCCTCGTCAGACAAGATGAAGGCGTCCTTGCGGAGGAGCTTGGTGAGCGAGGCGGCGAGCCCTTTGAATCCACGGATGAACTTGCGGTAGTACCTAGCTAGGCCTAGGAAGCCACGCACAGCCTGAGCTGAACGCAGTGGTGGCCAAGCGTTGGCGGCCTAGACCTTCTGCTCGTCCATGGCGATGCCTACAGCCAAGAGAACATGTCCCAAGTAGGCCACCGAAGAAGTGCTGAAGGAGCGCTTGGAGTGCTTGACGAAGAGTCGGTGGTGTCGAAATGTGGACAACACGAGGCGGACATGCCGTAGATGCTTGGATCATGACGAGCTATAGATGAGTATGTCGTCGAAGAACACCAAGATGAAACGGCGTAGGTACTCCCGCAGTGCCTCATTCATGAGTACCTAAAAGGTTGCTGGAGTGTTGGTGAGGCCGAAAGGCATAATGAGAAACTCGAAGAGACCTTCATGGATGCAGAATGCCGTCTTGGCGATGCCATTCAGGTGTATGAGAACTTGGTGGTACCCCGAACGGAGGTTGAGCTTGGTGAAGAACTGGGCGCCGTGGAACTCATCGAGTAGTTCATCAACTACTGGGATTGGGAACTTATCCTTGATAGCTGCCGCGTTGAGAGCGCGGTAGTCAATGCAGAATCGCCATGAGTCATCCTTCTTACGGACTAGGAGCCACCGTGGCGGAGAAGGCCAAGTCGCTTGGATGGATTAGCCCCTGTTCCAGCATGGCACGACACTAGCACTCGAGCTCTTTTAAAGGTGGTTGCAAGAAAACCAGTTAGGGCATCACACTGAATTTGTAAGGCTGTTGAGTTGTCTTGAGGTGTCTCTTGGTAAGTTACAATCTGCTGGGAGCTTGGATAGAATAGACTATGGCCTGAAGTGGACTCTTGACTTGGACGATCATTCAGCAAGATGACCTCTAGCTAATCCAGAGGAGGTTGAACGGGATGATGCAGCTGATGACCATGGTTTGGTGCAAAATGATGATTAAGCTCCTCATTACTAGCTAGCATTTGTTCAGCCCAATGTCCAGCAAGTTCGGGTTCCCTAAAGTGGTAGACTTCCCGCTATAGGTAGTGGGCGTAGTGGGGTTCGATTGTTTAGGGGTCCAGAAACGTTGCAGGACAGCACTTTTCTTGAAGCACCAATTGGCTCTATGGCCATAGTTGAGACAAAAAGAACATCTAGGGGCCTCTTTGCAAGGGAGCCTAAGTGGCCCAACTTCAGGCAACTGAAGCAGGACGGCAGGAGAGGGTTACCCGCGTGAATAGTGGCAGCAGGCCTCATCTCGGGAAGGGTGCCTTAGATCATGTTTGAGCCTGGAGAAGATCTTTGGCATTGGGATAAGAGAATTTTTTTCTAGCTTGTCCAAGGCATTGCTTTGGAAAGAGCACCAAGGAAGGAGCAGTAGGATTGGTGTATCTCCCGAGAATAGAGGGTTGACCCTTATGGCTGTGGAACTTCATCTTGATCAGCTTGCTGGCAGGAATCGGGAAAACATAGACCCCACTTTGATAGAATTATAGATAAACGGATTGACCTGAGACTTTGAAACTTTTGTAGGAGAATAGTAAATTGGCCTATCATTGAACGAAACTTTCTTTAGTTTGAGCTTGCTGGGTTTA
Source organism: Zizania latifolia (assembly GCA_000418225.1). Lineage (NCBI taxonomy): Eukaryota > Viridiplantae > Streptophyta > Magnoliopsida > Poales > Poaceae > Zizania > Zizania latifolia. The sequence goes on from KE370854.1 coordinate 93,361, forward strand.
CTGCTTTTTGCTCTGTTGACAGAGGTCCAGCTATAATCCTCTTCCTTTTCCCACTTAGCTTTTTCAGCGAGCCAGTTATCTCCCCCATCTCTCCACAGATGGAAGTAGACGTCAAACTGATCATAAATAAATCTTTTGTTAGCATAAACTAGAAATCCAACTTGTTTAGAGGCCACTGACAAACTAAAATGTCTGGCACATTGGTATATGACATGAAAACCTGAAGGAGTACCACCCAGGCAGGCATGAAGAGCCATGCTAACTGAAGCTTCTCTGAGACGGAAGGTGAATCTTCTGAAAACCGCAAGTAGAATGAATGGACCATCTGGAGACGAGGAAGGGTGATGAACAGAAGAACCCAAATCATGCAGAACCTTGTTTTGAAAGGAGCGGCTAGCTGAGAAATCCAAGTCGAAACCAAATTCCTGAGGTCTTCGTCTCGTGCAAACTCAGGCAGATTAGAACAAGGACCAGCCATTGCAACTGAAAACAAGGCCAACAGGAGAAGCAGAAGAAACCGCCAGAAGGAGCAAACACCAAAAAAAGCCGAGGCCAGGAGAGAAACGGAGAGGAGTAGATGAAACCTTCACCAAGAAGTTGGCCATCCGAAGAGGAAGAGCTGAGAGACGATGGAGCAGGAACTCGGGGGGGAGGGGGGGCGGAGGGAGGGGAGAGGGGTGACGATAAGCTTTATTATGATAGCAAACATCGTGAGGTTGCTTTTTGTGTGGATGACTTCGTATGGGTCAAGTTGCTTCATTGGCCAGCGGCATCATTGCCTGGATTCAGTCGTGGCAAGCTTGCCCTACATTGGTATCGTCCTTATCAGATTTTGGCTCGGATTAGCGATGTGGCTTATCAGGTAAAGCTATTGGCCGACGCTTGGATTCATGATGTGTTTCATGTGGGCCTGTTGAAAGCTTTACATGGAGCTCTCTCGCAGGAAGTCCCTCCTTTACCGCCCATGGAGCTTGGTAGGGTGGTTCCGCAACCGTTGAAAGTTCGTGATTGTCTCGCAGGGAATTCAGCAGGTTCTAATTAAGTGGACATGACAGAATGCAGCTGACGCCAATTGGGAAGATGAGAAGGAGTTTTGCCAGCGTTGCCCTGATTTCTAGCTCGAGGATGAGCTGTTTCCAAAGGATGAGAGAGATGTCAAGAGTCGGAATCCACTACCACTACAGTCCCATGCAGCCCAAGTCGGCAGCAGAATCAGGAGTATATAAGTTATAGATTAGTTTCCTTTTAATCAATTGTTATTTCCATATGTTTAGGAGTCTGAGTTGTGTTTAGGAGTTTGAGTCAGAATTGGTTACATATTTAGCTTGGATTGTTAGGGGCTAGGTCCTATAAGATGTGCTAGCCGTATCTCAAAGAATAAGAAAAATCAATCTAGTTATCTCACCTCCGGTTTTTTTTGCCGGTGGGGGAATGACTGCCCCCACAGATTTTTTAAGAAGACCACGAACCCTAGCCCCTCACATGCGGAGTCACTCCCTATGGATCGGTCTTTAACCTGTGCTTTGAGCCCCCTACCCCATACATAAAGGCCCGCCCTCCATAGGTCGATTCTTAATACGTGTTTTTGAGGGGCCTACGAGTGAACTTTTTTTAACCAAGCCTGAAATTTGCACTCATGGGGAATCGAACCCAAGACCCGGAGGTGCTACTTGGGCATCTTAACCACGGCTAAGAGCTCTTTCGCCTCACCACCTTTCTGTTGACGAATCACCCTGCAACCACGGCTGATCCATCTCGTCCAGCACCATCCCACGATTATTTTCCTTGATCCACCATGCTCACACATAACAAAACATGAGTAGGAATATCCAGTTCATCTAGGTTGATTGTGAATTCTCTATCAATTCCTTGCCCCAACAGATTGTTGTAAAATTCAAACGCAACCTTATCTTTCTTCTCATGTGATGTATGCCCTTGACCATCATTTGACACCAATTTTCCTAAGAAATTCTGTCTTACGGTGTCTGGCTTGCATATAAAATAGGGCAGTATTGGCATCTCCTTCTCTAAGGTAGTTTTTGGTAATCACCATTGTTTTGGTTACAATGTTTTTTGGGCCATAGCCTGACCTTTGTATTTTTTTCCTCCTATAAATGAAAGGGGGCCAGATCTTCTGCATCCCTTTTTCAAAACAAAAAAAACCTACATGCAACTCTATTTGTCATTTTTTATTTCGTTAGATATATGTGGTCAAGTTCAGCATGCTAATAGTGGCTAGTTTGATGGTGGAGAATAATATGTTTAAGTAGAATGATCTTTTTTCCTAGTTTGACCTAACACTTTTATTTTTATCAATGAACACTACAGGGATGTTACATATAATCCTTCGGTTAGTGGAAGTCTTCCTACTGACAGAAAGTGGATGATGTATGGCACTTTTATTTGTTGTATTAAGCACTAGAATTCAACTGATTGTCCTTACTCATATTTTGTGACCATGTCTTTTATGCATAGAAACTATATTGGAACTCGACTTAATGCAAGGAGATCAGTTGACAGGTAATCAGCACTTGAAATTATTTCATATATTGTTGATCCAACAGGTTCATTTTAATAGACTTCCCCTCATTGAACAATTAATAATGCAATCCCTATGCTCCTATGATTGCTCTCTTTCTTACTATTGTTTAGATAAATACACAATTAAGTTTAACTGGCTAAGGACAATTTAAGACTGGAGTGCTTTCATGTTTTGCCATGCACTTTCATATGACCAATGTAGTCATTTTTTACATTTTCCCTGAGTTAAAGTACTGTTTGTTGCTAAGATAATTGGATAACCTGCTAGAGGATTTGGGGAAGAAAATTAATTCTTAACAAGGAGAATGTGGAAATTGGAAACCTGAGTTTGTAGGCTGGTAGCATCAGCACCTGGTGCTATTGTTGGTACATGCTTGCCTTCTAGTATGCAGCAGATTTACTAATTTAGTGTTTTGATTATTTTAAAATACCGTGCAATATACTGTTTACTTGTTCTATTATCATGCAGTGAAAACCTTTCTCTCCTCAACTGTCTCGACATGGAAGAATGCAACCGAAAAGATTTTAGTACGTTTTCAAAAACTTCTGTCATTTGACTTACGTGCATGCCTTTCTTTACTATGAGACTGCTAGTATTATGTTAATAATGCTGAAGTTAACATTTTGATGTAAATATTCTCGTGTTTATCGGTTTGTTGGAGATTTGTTAATGCTTCTAAATTTGTAAATCTTATCAGTCTATTTCATAATATTATTCATCATCTCACCATAAATGCAGATATTGTATTGTCTTCTATAAACTGTGGTGGCAAGGAATATATAGACCCATTGCAGACTGTGTTCAGTGACGACTCCACTGATCTTGGAGCAGCAGGCTTTCGTGTGTATAATAATAGTAAATGGGTAGTCAGTCATGTGGGTGCTGATCCTTTTGGTAACTCTACTAGTATTGTAAATACAAACAAACCTATTTATGGAACAAACATGAGTGACATCTATAGAACGGCAAGAACATCAACTGGGTCATTATGGTACTATGTGGTTGGTTTGACTAGTGGTAAATACACAGTCCAACTCTTCTTTGCAGAAATAGTTATAGAAAGTGAATCAGGAAGGCGTCTATTTGACATTGATATTCAGGTTTGAACACCAAGCCCCCTCCCTCCCCCCACCCAAACTTTCTTAGAGAACAAATGTTTTTAACACATCTGATGAACTGCAGGACCAAACTTTCAAGAAAGATTTCAACATCGTTGAGGAAGCAGGAGGTTCTTGGAGAGCCACAAACATTACTTATGAAGTGACTATTAACAACCCAACATTGAAAATACATCTGTATTGGAATGGAAGAGGCACATGTTGTATTCCACGGGAAGGAACTTATGGGCCTCTCGTGTCGGCAATAAGAGGTAAATATAGCACATATACTGCCCTTTTCTTGATAATTTTTTCTGTTTATGAGAGAATAAGCATTACTCCCTCCATCCCACCATATAAGGCGCCTTATTTTTTTTCTTTGCCATTGTCCCACAATAAAACGTGCATAATCAGTTTTAGCTCCTTTCTTCCGAAATTACCCCATCACTATGCATGCATGCACGCGCCCATTCAGTCTGCATGCACATTCCTCTTCATTCTGGAATCTGGACGCATGCATGCAGTTAATTAGGGGTAAGATGGGAAGGAACTCACTCCCACCTCCACTCCTTGGTATCAGGGAAAATTGTTATGGGCCCTGTAAACTGGGACGGAGGGAGTCTCCATCTACTGATATAACAGATACAATGACTTCTAGCATTTGAAAATTACTACGTGCCCTGTAAATAGGGATGGAGGGAATACTCCCTCAGTTCACAAATATAATTCGCAAATCCAAATCTGCTAATTGTTCTCTAATAGTACCTGCTCCTGTCGCAATTTCCCGATTTCGAAATGTTACAAAGCCCGTGGTAGAAAAAAAGGGAGAAATAAAGACTTCTAGCATTTGAAATGTGTCCACAAATATAAGGATTCCTAGAGTTCTACCTCTCCCATAAACCACCCTCATTCAATTTTCTCTCCATCTTACACCTAACTCATTTACAGAGGTATCATAGTCTTTTTTTCTTAACCTTAATCTCTGCCAAAAAACCTAGAAATCCTTATATTTATTATATGGACAGGGAGTAGCTGACAAGGAAATGCTCTATTTTCTCAGTTTTTCCTTCCCCAGACTTGAAAGCCAGTCCCCCACCGGCGCCGGATCGAGCACGGCAGGATGAAAAGCGAAGAGGTGTGGTTGCAGGCATTGCAGCTCTTTGTATAGCCGCTGCAGTGATATCCTCATCCGTCGTCTACCTTTGGTGGAAATGGGTTTCACTTGTGAAGCATTCAAAGGCATGAGGTGTCCAAAAGTGCATAGCTGGTTTTCAAGAGGATGTTTTTCATCAACGTGTTGAGCTTGGTTTGCATGAGCATGTACATGAAAAGCTACTGCAGAACATCAAGAGGAAAACAACAGTATTGATGTACAGTTTGGTTTGTGGTCGGGATGTTTAGATCTATAGTTTTGTTGCTCTACTATCGTTTGTAATGAGGGAGTAATCTCAACTTTTCTGTAAGTTCTGAACGCTTGTTTAATTGTATCAAATCTGTAAATCTGTTTGACCTGTCAGAGTGGTGATTGACACTAAACGATTACTTGTGTAAAAATGCGTGATAACACGCGTATTTCAATGTTTATGTGCTTGTTTTGCAAGTCCTTGTCTATTTCCTAAACTATCACTAAATTCTCATTTTTGTGGGATGCTTTGGGAAGGGGAAAGCTGTGGGGTCAAATACTCAAATGGCCCATGGTTCAAGATTTGTGAAACCTGAGTGTATTTGCAGTAATATTCTCCCTTAGTGATAAGATCAGTTTTTTTTTAAAAAAATGTGATGAATTCACCCCTAACTTAAAATTGACTTATTATAGAATTTTCCTCACGACTCCATCCAACTTGTTACTCTTCTATATACATATAGTTGGGAATGTTTATTTTTTTGTCATACTCTGTATGTGTAATGACATCAGATCTAAAAAGCACATATCCATATGTACATATGAGACAAGAGATTAAAAAACATCAATTTACATGTAGCATGAAAACAAATCTTCCTTCTAAATTGGCTTTCAATTAAAATTTAAACAAAATGATGCACATGAGACTTTCTTTTATTGCCTTTGGCTTGCTTACAAGTAGGTTTCTCTCTGAGAAAATTGTAACATGCTACTCGTCGTTGGATTTAAAAAATGTCACCCTATTTGATAATTAGTAACTTCGACCTTCTTATGGTTTTTTTCCTAACTTTAATTTTTTATTAAAAAACTATGGTTTTTTCCTAACTTTAATTTTTATTAAAAAAAACTATGTAAAATGACACATTTATATATATATTGCAATCCAATCTGATTTTATCTCCTCACATCTCCCAACCCCTCACGCGCAGAACAGGGCAGCGGAGAAGAGAGTAGCACAAATAAAACAAATAAACAAATCAGCAGGCCCAGCAGGCCCAGGCATGGAATAGAAGCTGCTAGTGTAGGATTTTTTTTAAAAATAATATATTTTTTATTCGAAGTTTTATTTCTAGTATTCAGATTTCAAAAATTACAAAAATAGCCTACTGTCAGGCTATGGTCCAAAGCAGCCTCTGTCGGCAGACCATCTACCGATTTATCCTCTGTCGACAGATGGTCTACCGACAGAGGCCCTGTCAGCAGCCACGCTTGCAAAAATTGCCTCTGTCAGTGGGTCTAGATGGATTGTGTCCAAGAGAATTCTAGGGGAACCGAAAGTTCTGGCTGAGAGCCGAAAGTTTTGGGTTCTAGAGCATCCGGAAGTTCCAGTTAGACTGGAAGTTCCGGGCCAGCCCTAGTTCCTGTTTCTGGAGGAGCCGGAAGTTCCGGTTGGATAGGAAGTTCCGGGCCTGCCTGGACGAACCAAAAGTTTCGGTTAGACCAGAAGTTCCAGGTCAAAATAAATTCGATATAGAGGGTTATTTTCGGAAGTTTCGGGTAGAACCGGAAGTTCCAGTCCAGGCGAACAGATTAAAGGCCCATGACAGGGCACTATATAAAGAGAGGTGGGGCTAGCATAAAAAGGCTGCTGTTGTTACTCTTGGTTTTGAACCCTAGCAGTCACCTCTCTTCTCTCCTCGATCGCAACCGTTGCGATCGATATCTTGATCTCATGAGTGGTGCTAGCACGCCGGTGTGAGGTGATTCTGTCATCGGACGTGTGGATACCGTAGTGAGGAGCCATGGTGTATACCATGGGGATGATGAGTGATTGTCAACGGGGAAAGAAGAGAGAAGAGAAATAAAGAAACTTGACCGTAACGGAGTTCGCGTGCGACTCAGGTACACAGATGGACGCTGGTCGGACAGAGGGGTCGCGAGGGCGTGCCAGTCCAATCCGGTTGCACGGAGCTGAAGCGGCAAGTGAAGAAATGGGATC
>KE370854.1:100957-113809 GCA_000418225.1 Zizania latifolia
AGTTTTTGGGGGCTGCTCTTCAAGGGAAGCCAAGGAGCTCGTGCTGCTTGTGGGATCGCAACGTGGCATCTTCGATGAGTTCTTCGGCAAGCCATCTTAGTATCCCCCCTCTCCTCTCTTGCGTAGCATACCGTATAAATCGATTATTTGACTAGATGAACGTTGTGCACGTGTTTTGATTCAAGTACTTGTTTATTGTCTCTCATGATTGTTAGATGATTATCTTGTTGTTGGAATTGTGATTATCAAGTGCTTGATTCGTTTTGAGAGGATTCGCTTTTTGTGAGAGTTTTCTTGTTGCCCAAGTCTTAATCGGTCTTGATGATGATTGAGTTAGTTTGAGTGCTTTTGTGCGTTTCTTCTATAATAGAACGCTTGTTGCACTCATCTATACTTTGGTCATCATCTTCCTCTTTTGGACAACTTGATTTTGAGAGTTTTTGAAGGGTTTTCATGCTGTTCCAGGCAAACTGGAACTTCTGATTTTCCACCGGAACTTCCGGTTTGAGCTCTCGGTCTGGTGTTCTGAATCAATCGGAACTTCCGGCTCCGACCGGAACTTTCGGTACATCGGAACTTCCGACTCCAACCGGAACTTCCGGTTTGCGCTTATTGTCTCGGAACTTCCGGTGCAGGCTCTCAGTCGGAACTTTCGGCTCTAAATCGAAACTTCCGATTTGGACCCTCTGTCCAGAATTTTATTTTCCGCTGTTTTCTGTTTTGCGCCCATTCACTCCCCTCTGGTCGCTAGTTTCGGTCCTACACGTAGAGGCACACTCCAAGAGTGGTGCTCATCTTCTTCCCGTCGAGTTCGCCGGATCATAGAATTCCGTCGTCTTCACCGCTGGATCGTTGACGAACGAACGGAGCCGGGAGGAGTAGCTCGAGGACGCGCTTCATCGACTCTACTTCCGCTGTCCGAGCGCATCTCGTGGCTTGAGATAATGATCCATGATCCCATTACACGCATGGTTCCTGGGCTAACGGGATAAATTTTTAAAATTAAGCGCTAGCGTAGCCTCCCCATAACCCAATAGTGGTATTAGAGAGCCTACGTGCGTAGTGTTCGATCTGGATCGATCACATATGGTGATATGTGGTGGAAATAGATTAGATATATTGTTTTTGCGTCAGATTTTCTGGAAGTTTCAGTTGGGCCGGAAGTTCCAGGCCAAAATAAACTTCGATACAGAATGTTATTTTTGGAAGTTCCGGGTCCGAAAGTTCTAGTTAGACCGGATGTTCCGAACAGAAATAAATTCCGTATAGAAGGTTATTTTTAGAAGTTCTGGGTGTGACTCAGAAGTTCCGGGCCAATTTAAATCTGAGTCAGAAGGTTGATTTTGGAAGTTCCGGGCCCTTCGACCAGAAGTTCCAGGCCTTTGAGCCGAAAGTTCTGGGTCTTATCCAGTCACGTGTAGATTCTACGTCTAACTTGTTTTTACAGAGAATGTTATGACTGCTATGGCCTTGCAATGTATAAGATACAAGCATGTAATTTTCATAGCCTATGTGTCATGGTTAATTGCAGCCTAAGGCTGTTCAAATATTGTACGACCTACGCGTCGACATGTGATGCTTCTGCTCATGTAATTAGTATAGTGCTATTAGCTGTAATAGACTGATACAAGTTCATGGAGGCCTGAAGCGTGATGACCCGATGGACAGAAACCATGGAGATGGAGATCACCATGCGAGAGGGCCATACCATGTCACAGTTAATATGATTGCCTGTGATGTTTACTTATGTTCCTGTCATACTATTCTTTTATGTTCGATGTGCGGTAGGCATCGTTACCGTGTTAGAATAGTTTCCCTTAGAAAATTAAGTATTGATGCTCTTTCCAATAGCTGCACCTACAAAGGTTTTGATCATTGCATGGTGGGTCTGCCAAAGCAGGGTGCCATCTTTTATCTCAATTAGTTAGGGTGGATGTCGAACACCACATGCATAGTATTGTTGAATGGCTTATATATTCTGAATCTTGTGGATACACATGTCTATAACATTAATACGAAGAAATCTCGACTCAATGATTTAAATCCTACCTATGTCTGGTATTGTCATTTGGGTCATATAAATGAGAAGCGCATGCAGAAGCTCCATAAAGATGGGCTTTTGGAGTTATTTGATTTTGAATCATTTAACACATGTGAGTCTTGTTTGCTTGGCAAGATGACTAAGACGCTTTTCACTGGTCAAAGTGAGAGGGCAAACGAGCTATTGGCCATTATACATAGTGATGTATGTGGACCAATGAGTTCTACAGCCAGAGGTGATTTTCAGTACTTCATAACTTTTACCGATGACTTTAGTAGATATGGTTACGTCTACTTGATGAGGCATAAGTCGGAATCCTTTGAAAAGTTCAAGAAATTCCAAAATGAGGTACAAAATCATACTAGCAAGACAATTAAATTTCTACGATCGGATCGTAGAGGTTAATATTTGAGCCATGAGATTAATGATCATCTGAAGCAGTGTGGAATTGTTCCACAGCTGACTCCACCTGGTACACCTCAGTGGAATGGGGTGTCCGAGCGGAGGAACCGAACCTTGTTAGACATGGTCCGGTCGATGATGAGTCAAACTGTTCTTCCATTGTCTTTCTGAGGATTCGCTTTAGAAACTGTTGCTTTCACACTAAACAGAGTTCTATCTAAATCTGTAGAGAGGACACCATATGAGATATGGACTGGGAAACGTCTCGGGTTATCTTTTCTAAAGATATGGGGTTGTGAGGCCTATGTAAAATGTTTGATGTCTGATAAGCTTACTCCCAAATCTGATAAATGTTTCTTTGTGGGGTATCCTAGGGAAATAAAAGGATATTACTTTTATAACTGGGAAGAGAGCAAAGTGTTTGTCGCCCGGAATGGTGTCTTTCTTGAGAAAGAGTTTCTCTCAAAAAGAGTTAGTGAGAGCACAGTGCGACTCGAAGAGCTTCGAGAACCACCAAAAAGTGTTTCAGCTCCTACTGAACCGCAACTCGATATGCAAGATGTTGCAGAGCCTATTGCCAAGACACTAGCCCCACGTCGGTCGAAGAGGTTGAGTCGTGGGCCCGAGTGGTTTGTGTTTTTAACCACTGGGCAGCGCGACGTATTATTGTTGGACAATGAGGAACGTAAGACCTACTCAAAAGTGGTGATGGGAGTAGCCTCTAAGAAATGGCTTAGAGCCATAAGATCCGAGTTAGAATCCATGCGAGTGAATCAAGTTTAGAACTTGGTTGATCCACCTGATGGTGTAAAAACTATCGAGTGTAAATGGATTTTTAAGAAAAAGATAGACGTTAATGAAAATGTTGACATCTATAAAGCATGATTGGTGATGAAAGGTTTTAGGCAGATTCAAGGTGTTGATTATGATGAAACGTTTTCACCCGTCGCTATGCTAAAGTCTATCCGGATCATCCTAGCAATTGCCATATTTTATGACTATGAGATATGGCAAATGGATGTCGAGACAACTTTCCTTAATGGAAACCTAAGTGAGGATGTGTACATGACATAGACTGAAGGTCTTAATAATCTAGAGAATGCTAGGAAAGTTTGCAAGCTGCAAAGATCTATTTATGGGCTGAAGCAGGCTTCTCGGAGTTGGAACATTTGTTTTGACGAGGTAGTCAAAGGGTTTGGTTTCATCAAGAACAAAGAAGAGCTTTATGTTTACAAGAAGGCTAGTGGGAGCTCACTTGTGTTTCTGGTCTTATATGTAGATAACATATTGTTGATCAGAAATGATATTCCTATACTAGATGCTGTCAAGTCTTCGTTGAGAAAAAATTTCTCAATGAAATAACTTGGAGATGCAGCATACATTTTGGGCATAAAGATCTATAGAGATAGGTCGAGAAAGCTAATTGGATTAAGCCAAAGCATGTATATTGACAAGGTATTGAAACGGTTCAATATGCAGAATTCCAAGAAAGATTTTCTGCCAATGTCACATGGTATTTCTCTCAGCAAGAGTCAGTGTCCTTCGACACCTGATGAGCTAGAGAAGATGAGTGTGATCCCGTATGCCTCCGTAATCTGATCTATCATGTATGCCATGCTTTGTACATATCCAGATATTTCTTATGCTCTAAGTGTTACGAGCAGATATCATTAAAACCCAGGTGAAAGTCACTAGCGGTAGTAAAGAGTATCCTTAAGTACTTAAGAAGAACTGAGGATATGTTCCTGGTCTTTAGAGGTGAGGAGGAGCTCGTTGTAAATGGTTACACCGATGCTAGCTTCTAAATTGATAAGGACGATTCGCGATCGCAGTCTGGATTTGTGTTCTGCCTCAATAGAGGCGCAGTGAGTTGGAAGAGTTCCAAGCAAGAAACGGTTGCAGATTCAACAACTAAGGCCGAGTATATTGCAGCTTCTGAAGCTACGAAGGAGGCAGTTTGGATCAGAAAGTTTGTTTCTGAGTTGGATGTTATCCCTAGTGCGTCCAGTCCAGTGGAACTCTATTGTGATAATAGTGGTGCCATTGCGCAAGCCAAGGAGCCTAGATCACACCAGAAGTCCAAGCACATACTGCGGCGCTATCACCTTATCCGTGAGATTATAGATAGAGGTGATGTGAAGATATGCAAGGTGCACACGGATTTGAATATTGTAGATCCATTGACGAAGCCTCTCTCACAGCCCAAGCATGAGGCGCACTTGAGCTCTGTGGGTATTAGATACTTACGTGAGTGAGTCGAGTGCATGTGAGAAGAAGTTATTTTGTTTATGCTGATGTACATTTAGATAATTGGTTATCTTGTTCCTTGATTAAATGTTTTTTACATTGATCAACAAGTGCGTGACTTGTTTGTGAAACTCTTTATGTTACGATGTTATTCTAAACGATCCCTAATCTCATATCATCATGTGGACAGTGATGATTTATAGATTAGCACATCTGTCTGATTGATGATCATGTTTCATAGGTCATAGACATAGAGATGTGAAATCAGTAATGTGGACTAATGTTGGTGAACATAGAGTTGGATAGACCTAATTTGAGATACTGTTGAGATTATTATTTTAAAAGTGCCATCAGTTGTCATCTCAAATAGTGTACATGTAGAATCCTTAGACCTGAGATCGTCATTGATTCCAGAATGTGTAGTAGCACACTTAGGGGCTTCCAAACGCTATTCCGTAACAGGGTAGTTATAAAGGTTGCTTTCGGGTGTGTCACGAAACATGTCGTGGGATGTAAGCGATCAAGATGGAATTTACCCCTCCTACATAACGGGAGAGACGTCTCTAGGCCCCTCGAGGTAGTCGGATTGGAAAAGTGCATGGCCATGCCACTATGATCAAAGAGTTGATCATGATTGAATCCACTACTTGATCGAGTGAAGTGTCGAGCTGTCAACAAGGGTGGCACGAATCTCGTCTTGAGCTTGACTGATGTCGTGTGGTAAAGGGATTAGTGTGTAAGTATATCAAAGTTCAGAAAGTATGATTTTGACTTTGTATGCTTTCAGGGGTCAATAATTGCTGCTAGGTACCGTTATTGATAGGCGATTCGGAAAGAGTTTCCGGGTAGCAGCCATTTGCATATGAACCTATCGAGTTGTACGCTTAAGGGGATTGAATTTTAAAGCTTGCAAGAATTGGCTCTTGTGCAAGTGGGAGATTGATGGAATTATGCCTAAGAGAATTATGGGGGAACAGGAAGTTCTGGCTGAGGGCCGAAAGTTTTGGGTTCTGGAGCATCCGAAAGTTCTGGTTAGACAGGAAATTCTGGGCCAGCCCCAGTTCCGATTTCTAGAGGAGCCAGAAGTTTCGGTTGGACTGGAAGTTCCAGGCCTGCCTGGACGAACCGGAAGTTCTAGATCGAAATAAATTCGATACAGAAGGTTATTTTCAGAAGTTTCGGGTAGAACCAGAAGTTCTAGTCTAGGCGAACAAATTAGATCTGTTGGGCTTTAATACAGATTAAAGATCCATGACAAGGCACTATATAAAGAGAGGTGGGGCTAGCACGGAAAGGCGGCTGCTATTACTCCTAGTTTTGAACCCTAGCCACCACCTCTCTTCTCTCCTCGATCGCAACCATTGTGATCGATCTCCTGGATCTTATGAGTGGTGCTAACACGCCGGCGCGAGGTGATTCTGTCCCCGGATGTGTGGATACCGTAGAGACAGTACTCCAAGAGTGGTGCTCGTCTTCTTTCCGTCGAGTTCGCCGGATCATAAAATTGCGTCGTCTTCATCGCCGCATCACCGACGAACGAACGGAGCCAGGAGGAGTAGCTCGAGGACGCGCTTCATCGACTCTACTTCTGCTGCCCGAGCGCGTCTCGTGGCTTGAGGTAATGATCCATGATCCCATTACACGCATGGTTCTTGGCCTAACGGGGTAAATTTTTAAAATTAAGCGCTAGCGTAGCCTCCCTATAACCCAACAGTCTAGCCTCTATTAGCAGACCATAGCTCAACAGAGGCTCTATCGGCAGATGGTCTACCGACAGAGCACTATTTGTCTATCGGCAGACCATCTACCGACAGATGTTGAACTGAAAGTTCTGGATTGATCCGAAACTTTTGGACTGTCGGACCTAAAACATTCGAATTTACCTGTAACATCTGGGCCTGTTCCGTGACATATGAGGAAGATCAATTTTTTACGCTCGCAAGTGGTTGTCATAGATCATAGTGACTCTCTGTATTGTTTAGGCAAGGAGATATATAGTTGTAAAGATGTACTGAAGGATTTATATGTTATTGTTGAAGTGAGATTTGGTTCTAGGTTTGTTATCACAAGTCTTAACATTCCCAGTGATCCTTTAGTCATGTCCAAAGCTACTGTCTTGGCACTTCTCCTGTGCACATAACATTATTGCCAACTATGGAAAACATGGGAGAGCTCGGTCAGTGAGCTATCTATAGCTGATTGCTCTGCTTTTTGGAAGTTCATTGCAGTGAACTAGGGCCAAACCACCAGCAATCTTATGTTTGGTTGTATCAAGGTTCCTGTTTATACAGATGGAAAGATCATTTTGTCGAGCATTTAATTTTTATCTAGTATCCTTCATCGACCCTACCTTCCATGTCTCGGGCAAGTTTGAACAACATTGAAGTGAGATTTGGTTCTAGGTTTGCTATCACAGGTCTCAACATTCCCAATGATCCTTTAGTCATGTCCAAAGCTAGATGAGAAGTCCAAGGGATTAGGGGATGAATCGAAGAGATCAAGTAGGCATATGGTGTCTATGGATGAGAGGGTTAAGGAGGTTGTGTTGAAAAATGATTCCGGTAAGCGGCGCTCGAAGAAGGATCTGTGGAGGAGGGAGAGTAATGGGCAGTATAGGGATGACAGAGATAGGGATAGGGAGAGAGATAGAAAAAAGGAGAGTGAAAGGGAGAAAGAATGGGAGAGGCAAAAAGAGCGAGAGAGGGAACGGGGTAGGGACAGAGAAAGGGATAGAGAGCGAGACATGTCCAACAGTCCAAGGGATCATTTAGCTACTGCTACAACAAGTAATCCATAGCCTGCTTTCATAATCCATCCTAAACTAAATAATCATCATGTTTTTAACAGATTATGTAATCCTGACATGTCCAATAGTCTAAGGGATTATTTAGCTACTGCTACAACTCCTAATTCATAGTCTACTTTCATAGACCATCCTAAACCAAACAATCTTCATGTTTTTAATAGTTAATGTAATTCTAACATGTCCAACAGTCCAAGAAATCATTTAGCCACTACTACAACTCCTAATCTACAGCCTATTTTGAGGACTCATCCTACACCAAGTTATCCCCATGCATCCAACAGTCGAAACAGTCCTTATGTGTCCAACAATCAAAGCAAGTGCATAATAACATGCTGATTTACCTGTTCAGCATCGTCAGCTTATAGAAAGGAGTGAAGAACCGAAGAACCTTATTAGATGTTAGCTCTAAGATATCAAATCACATTGAGTCTATGTCAAATGTTAGGCTATAAAGCAAAAGGAGCAGACTTTGAATAATCTAAAGACCCTCAATGCTGAACTAGAAAAAGATGTTGAACGTGTCCGACAGAGAGATAAACTCCTGAGAAGAAGCTTCCGTGGCTTAAATTTGACATGAAGAAGAGAGAATACATAGAAAGGCAATGGAAGCAGCAGGCAAAATCAAGGAAGATTCGAAAGGCCCTATCGAGTAGGTTTCATGGTCAAATGTTTTTCATTACAAGATTATTCATTTGTGGACTCCTCCCTAGAGGTTTCTTGCAAGCTTTTGTCCTATGTATTTAGTTATTTGTTCTAATGTCCTACGTGTTTCATTTGCGTGACGTTGTGCAGGAGGGAGAAGTGCGCTGCCATGGCGGAGGGGAAGGGGCCTCCGAATTACACATGAGGCCCTAAGGTGAAAGCGTCGCGCAATCGAGATGCTTCCAGCGGCAGGGCAGACCGGGTGTTGGGCAATGGGTAGTGGCGGGTGGGCGCTCCATTAGGGTTTGGTTGCAGCGGAGGAAAAATCTTGAAGCTTCGTCGGGACAAGCGAGTCAGAAGGTACCTAAATGGCGCATACACCAGTGAGACTGTATGTTCTTCGAAGGATATGACTCATCTAGATCAGACTTTATATGTTGGTTGCCTTGATCAGTCTCATGTGTCGGTCATGCAACACGCAAACATTTGGTCTGCCCTGAAGAACCCTAATGTTCACGTGCCGTAAGAACCACAACCAACTTTTATAGTTCTCACTTTCCACAAAGGCAAAGGCAACTGAAACAACCTGGTTGTTCCCGTCAACACCAATAGCGGTCAATATCTGACCTTTGTACTTTCTAGTTAGAAATGTGCCATCCATACAAAGAATAGGACGACAATACTCAAAAGCCCGGATGCAAGCACCGAGTGCAAAGAATACTCGATGTAGAATCTTAGCACCCTCTAGGAATACCACATCATTCTCTTCGAACGAGTGGTATGTTCTATGGTTGTGACTCTTCACCACCTCTAGACAGAAAGGCAGGTTATGATATAAGTCCTCGAACGTGTCGAACCTCATTTTAAGCGTCTTCTGTTTAGCTCTCCATTCCTTAGTATAGTTGATTATGTACTGAAACCTTCTCTCTATGGCAAGTATTAAGGCCCGTGGCTCATAATTGAGATTCTCAACAATCTCAGAGTACATCACCCCACAATATAGTTAGCACTTAGATTTCTATGCTTGGTTACAGCTCTTTCAACCATGCAGGTATGGTCGACAACGGTTGAGTATGTCCAATATAGTGCCCACTTCGGTTGATGTGCGTGAACCTTCCATGGGCAATCATCCCTCACACACAATGTTATACATTGTGCGATCTGACCTCTTGACTCGAAATATCCGTCGGAGTGATAATGTCCTTGCTTTTATGGCATCTTGAACTGCTTCTTTCGTAGGTTACACCGCATCCTGCCGAACCTCATTCTATCCATACTCCTAACGATTGTCGTAGCCCTCATTAATAGCAAGAGAGCTAAAATCTTGTGCTTGCCACTCGTTGGGAATCACAGTGTCTTCGTCTTCGTTGTCATTGTTGTCTTCTCATGCTTCGTCTTCTTCATCTGAGTCATCATTGTCACCCTGTTTGATTGCTTCCTAGAAGTCTTGGTCCTCTCTCTCTAGTAAGTTAGGTATGGCCTCTATGTCCTCTCCTTCATCAGCTTGACCTTCAACAATCCTAGGTGTCGTAGACTTGGGAGCATCCACGAAATGTGACACTATATCCATCTCGGGGATCACCTCTTGGACTTGACTACTCTCGCTGGCCTCAAACTGTACTCTAGACTCAGCAACTTGATCAGGTGCTAGGTCTAGAGTAGGAAAGGCATGAGGAGTAAAATATATAAGCAAGATTCGTTCATAGCCTTGCTCTAGTATCTTTCTGACATACCCTCTACACATAGCGGTCGAGCCAACCTCAATCATCTCCCAAAACTACTCTTCAGCTACACGGCTACATCAGGCATACAAATACAAGTCCTACTGCTCTCTATTCAATCAAAAAATATAATACAACCACCACCTCACACTTTTGATGCTACGCTCCACCACCCGACTTAAACTATTTTTAGTACATTGGAAACTATTAAGGTCAACACCGTCAGGACCAATAAGTACTTACTCATCTCCATAGTAAATCCTAAATGAGGTTCTATCCGACATGCTTGTAAACATTAAGTTTACACCAATAGAGCTATATTAAGAAGCAAACTATACCACAAACATAACGACGTGTCTAGTGCGACACTATGATTATACTTATTTAGCAATAGGCAAATTAACTAAACAGGACTACATTAAACTATAGATAGTGTATATAAACAACGTAAAACATTAAAAACCATAGCATGCACCGAAAGTAGAATGCAGATGAAATATTAGGAAAATATAGCATTAAATAACTATGTGCACGAAGGCTACGTTCAAAGTACCACAAAAATATCTTTAGACTATGTGTAGAGTACATGTAAATTATGTTCAAAGTACCTCTACATTATGTCTTAAGTACAGAAAACATCTAACAAAATAAAGTATGTTGAAGTACCTGGAACAGCAGTGGATGCAGTCACACATGGCTTTTATGTCAACAGGTTAGCACGCACAAGAAAGCTACATAGAATAAAGTATGTTAATGTACCCCTAAATTATGTCTAAAGTACACCCTAATTTTCTCTAAAGTACCCCTTAATTACCTCTATATTAGCTCCAAAGCATCCCTTAATTATCACTAAATTATCTCTAAAGTACATCTTAATTATCTCAAAATTACCCCTTAATTACCTCTAAATTAGCTCCAAAGTATCCCTTAATCATCACTAAATTATCTCTAAAGTATATCTTAATTATCTCTAAATTACATCTAAAGTACGAATTAATTACATCTTAGTTACCTCTAAATTAGCTCTAAAGCATCCCTTAATATCACTAAATTATCTCTAAAGCACATCTTAATTATCTTAAAATTACCCCTTAATTACCTCTAAATCAGCTCCAAAGCATCCCTTAATCATCACTAAATTATCTCTAAAGTAGATCTTGATTATCTCTAAATTATGTCTAAAGTAGGCATTAATTACATCTTAATTACCTCTAAATTAGCTCTAAAGCATCCCTTAATTATCACTAAATTATCTTTAAAGCACCCCTTAATCATCGCTAAATTACATCTAAATTTACCCTTAATTACCTCTTAATTACATACAAATGAGCACTATATTATCTCTAAACTACGTTTAGATTACCTCTAAGTTATTTGTAAACTACCTCTAGATAATATCTAAACTATGTTTAAATTACCTCTAAATCATCTATAAACTATCTCTAAATTATCTTTAAACTAGCGCTAAATTACTCCTAAAGTAGCGCTAAAATACTTCTAAAGTACTACTAAACTACCACTGAAATACTCTTAAATTACTCCTAAACTACTCCTAATTTACTCCTAATCTACTTCTAAATTACTCCTAATCTATTACTAAATTACCCTAAACCAACTACCCTACCTAGAACTACCTAAAGAAGCGAAAATAGTGAGAGGATAGGTGTCGGTGAATCACTGAGCAGTCCACCCAAAGAGATACCCGAGGTGGTGATTAGATATGTGTAAGGGACGCGTAGCGCCTTCGAACCCAATAGTCGACTCTAAGGCACAAGAGCTAAGGTCTATATTGGTTCAGGCCTTTCGGAGGATAATAACCCTACGTCTAGTATTTTGGTGTATAATATGATGGTGGATCTTACAATACGACGCAATTAAGCTATAGAGGCTTAAGGCATCGAAAGCAAGAAAAATATGATGAAGCTAGATGGCTGGATGATGTGAATAGATGAGATGTCTCTGAGGATTCTCGCCTCCTTTTTATACCCACGAGGTGAGCCTAACAACCCAGAATTCTATCTCGAGTCGAACTTGGATTGCCTATCAAACTCAAGTGCTAAATCCCTAATTAAAAGGATTCTCATACAAATAAATCTCTTGATATCATATCTAGAGTTCAACTATCCGATAAGGACTCAACTTTTCTTATCGAAACCAAACCCCTATTTATGGGCCATACCGAACGGTCAATGCTGGTCTTGACCTGTCCTTGGTCCGGTCTGATAAGTCCAACAGTAGAGTACCGAGGGTCATATCTCCGATAATAGGCAAACCTGGAAGTCCAAGACGGATGGAGCAAATGAGGCCACTGGGAGGGGGGCTTCAGCCCCCTTATATAGCCAGCACTGTCGGTAGCTGGTCTGCCGACAAAGCCCGGTCAGCGGTGGGTCAACAGCTCTATCGGCAGACTATCGGGAGGGGGGCTTCAGCCCCCTTATATAGCCAGCACTGTCGGTAGCTGGTCTGCCGACAGAGCCCGGTCAGCGGTGGGTCAACAGCTCTATCGGCAGACTATCTGTCGACAGAAGCCGAACCCACCGACTGAGTCCACGTGGCTCTCTATCAGTAGACCATCTATCGACAGAGGATAAATCGGCAGATAGTTTATCGACAGAGGCCAAAAAAGCCTCTGTTGGTAGATCATAGTCCGACAGTAGGCTATTTTTGCAATTTTTGAAATCCGAATACCAAAAATAAAATTTTGAATAAAAAATATATTATTTAAAAAA
Organism: Zizania latifolia; assembly: GCA_000418225.1. Classification (NCBI taxonomy): domain Eukaryota; kingdom Viridiplantae; phylum Streptophyta; class Magnoliopsida; order Poales; family Poaceae; genus Zizania; species Zizania latifolia. The sequence continues at coordinate 113,546 of KE370854.1, forward strand.
AAATCCTAGTGTAGCTCGTCGTGCAGAGGATGCAGTAGAATGATTGCAGCTGGAGTATCCAGAACAAGTCCCCTATCTCTGCTTTCCAAAAGGGCTCTTCCTTTGTATTCTTGTGTTTGTTTCGTGTTAGTAGAGATATTTGTTAGAGGTTCTGAGTTGAATACCTGTTGCTATTCTTGAGGAGTGCTTTTGAGGAGGTTTTGAGATATCAGCTTGCCTGGTGTGATCTTTATCGCACAATCTTGTGCTGAGCTTTCTTAAGTC
>KE370855.1:24634-36927 GCA_000418225.1 Zizania latifolia
ATAGGATTGTGCTGTAAGGCTGTATACAATCCAACGGTTCCCCAGCAATAAAGATCATCAGATTGAATCCTATTACTTGCTTATTATCCCTGCCTTGCCGGTGTGACTGCCACCATGGCTTTGCCGCGCCGACGAGGTCCAGGACCGCGCCCAATTGTTTCTTTCAAATATAATCTATGATCTAGATCTTCCCTATCTACAGACCAAGCCTGTGACAATGTATCTGTGTCTGCAATGTGTGAGTGTGATCCTTGGTCTTTTTTGCCATCTGGAACAATGAGTATGAAGTGCTAGCGGGCATTTGGGCTACTTATTGCTTGCACTCCCTGGACTGAGATGGGTTGGCCACCATTTAGACATTCGGTGGGCACGCGGCAGCGGTGAGCTCGGCATCAGAGAAGGTTCTAGGATACGCGCGCATGCCCTGGTGGCAGATCTTGGCCGCGCGCGCCCACCAACGGCAGATTTAGGCTGTGCGCGACCCCCGGCGGTGGATCCTGGTTGCACGTGACCCATGGCGGTGGATCCTGGCCATGCGTGACCCCTGGCGGCGGATCCAAGCCGCGTGCACCCACCGGCGACAGATCCAGGCCTCGCGTGCCTCCTGGCGGCGGATCCTGCACCACCACTGCTCACAGCTTGTGCCCGCCACGCTGCTTCGGTGCCCTCCTAGGCACGACAGCTGTCGAGCTTGCCGCTCACACCTAGCGCCACCTAATGCCGATTTTTAGTATGCAGTGCACAAAATTTCGTTAGTGTAATTTTGGAATCTTCACATCAGAAACACAAGCTGGAGAAATATATTCTCCAGATCGATTAAGCATACTTCTTTAATTGTTTTGACATCGCAAAATTTGGCTGCAATTTTAATCTTTTCTAGTTGATGCCTTAACAACTGTTGTATTGCAGTCTGGTCACAACATTGAAAAAGTCAGAGAGAAAATGGGAGAGCTGATAAAGCAAATGGCCAATATCTACTCTCTGCCAAAACTACTTCCCTATGTTTTGGAGGGACTGCGTTCGAAGAATAACCGTACTAGAATAGAGTGTGTTGATATTATTGGATATTTCATAGATCATCATGGGACTGAGGTATGGATCATTCTCTCTTCCTTTTTCCCCCACTTGACAATTGGTAGATAGTTTTGTTGCTTATAGAGCACACTTATTTCTTGCAGGTTAGTGGTTTGTTGAAAAATTTGCCATCTGTTGCGGCATTAACAGCCGAACGCGATGGTGAAATCAGGAAAGCTGCTCTTAATACACTTGCCACTGCCTATAAGAACCTTGGTATGCCCTTCCTGCCCTATTTTTTTGAAGGCCATTCATATTATATTTAAACTGCCCTTTAGTAATTATTCAGTTGATATTTGTAGTCAATAAACATGCTGTACCCAAACTAGATGCTTGTTTTTGTACTAAACTGCTGAAGGTTGATTTAACTTTTCCAGAGCTGAGAAGTGTATTTGAGAACATGCTTCATGGATTCCTACATAGTTTCACACATGTCAATCGCTGGATGTTCACATTGCACATATTAGCAGCATTTAAAATTCAGAAAAATGTTATGATATTGATTTGCAAGAGCCTCTTAGCTTGCTATCGTTGGTAATGCAGGAGATGATGTGTGGCGATATGTTGGAAAACTTTCAGATGCTCAAAGAAGTATGCTCGATGATAGATTTAAATGGAAGGTTATTGTCTACCACCCCAGAAGACCTTTGTAGTATCTGTGTAAAATTGCAAAATAACTTGGTACAGTCAAGGGATCTATGATTCATATAATCATATCTTTTTGTGTTGTTTGATGGCATGATGTCAGGCTCGAGAAATGGATAAGAGAAGAGAAGGAAGGCCAGGTGATGCTCGAGCAGCTTTGAGGCGTTCTGTTAGAGAGAATGGGTTTGTCCACTTCTTCATCCTTTTTTAATCTAATTGTTTCCAGTTATTCATATTATTTAATTTTTGGAATACAGGTCTGATATAGCAGAGCAAAGCGGGGAAGTGGTTTCCCATTCAATGGCAGGATCAATGATAACAAGGTTCTCCATCTATCTTTTCTATCTGTTCATCATCTTTCCATATATCGTTGTGTAACTCTACTTATGTATGCTTGTTTGTTATTAGGGAAAACTTCGGCTATTCTGATGCTTATATGGATAGGCATGTAGTACCCAGGCAGATGGCAACAGCAACACCTGGTCCTGCAGATTGGCGTGAAGCTCTTGATATTGTTGCACTAGGTTTGCCTGAGCAGGTCATGCTTTTGCATTTTGTCATTGTTCTGCACCTCTCCACCCTTTTGCCTCTTGCATTGATGCATTTTATGTTTACTAGCATATTGCCTGTGTGCTGTACTGGTTTGCCTATAAATGTTATATATTCTGATCTTAAAATGCCACAATAATTATCTTGAAACCTAAATATAAACATAATCATATCAACAAGCCATCTACATATATCCATCCTTACATGGTGCAATTATTCATAAAAATTACTGTAGAGCACACTGACACCATCACCAACTCTTTTTTGTAGAGATTTGTTTTTCTATGCCATCATTCTATTTGTTTCACCATTTATGCACAACAATTGGTCTGATGTACTTTAGTTTATGCAGTCTGTTGAAGGAATGAAAGTCATTTGCCATGAGCTAACTCAGGCAGTTGATCCTGAAAGTTCTGTTATTGATGATCTCATCAAGGAAGCTGATAGATTAGTTTCATGCTTAACTGTTATGGTAAGCCTTTGTTGTTTTCTTTAGGTTCTCGTTGGCATTCATAACTCTGACGATGGAAAATATTTCAGGTCCCCAAAACCTTTAACTTTAGCCTATCTGGAGCTTCTTCAAGGTCTTGCAAATATGTTTTAAATACTCTCATGCAGGTTTGTTATTATACTTTTGTATTCTCTTAATTATTTCTGTTTGGTTAAATGTTTATAAGTAATTGGCTATTTTGCAGACTTTCCAGATCAAACGTCTTGCTCAAGCTGTCAAGGAGGGTACCCTAGATAACCTTATCACGGAGCTACTACTTTGGCTCTTAGATGAAAGGGTTCCTCTTATGGATGATGGAAGTCAGCTACTCAAGGCTCTGAATGTCTTAATGCTTAAAATTTTGGTTTGTATCTCCATTTTTATGCCTGCTTTTGTGTTTTACTTGCTCTTTTCTAATGATCATACTTTGAGCAGGATAATGCTGAGAGAACATCCTCGTTTGTTGTGCTTATTAATTTGTTGAGGCCTCTAGACCCTTCAAGATGGCCATCCCCTACACCACCAGAGTCCGTTTCTGTAAAGAATCAGAAGTTTTCAGATTTAGTTGTCAAATGTTTAATTAAGTTGACAAAGGTATGCAATTATTTGGTAGCTACGGATGTGTATATATACAGGATATTACCCCTGATGGCACATCTAATCCCTCAGGTTTTGCAAACTACAATATATGAAGTTGACCTTGATCGCATTCTTCAAAGCATCCATACTTATTTACAAGAACTAGGGATGGAAGAGATACGGAGAAGGTACATGCTGTTCTCCTGGTGTTCTGTGCTTAGCTGTTAAATTGGTTTTCTTTTGAATTTTAGATACATGTAGATGCTTTGCATATCCTGCAGGGCTGGAGCTGATGACAAGCCACTAAGAATGGTCAAAACTGTGTTGCATGAGCTTGTAAAGCTTCGTGGTACAGCTATTAAGGGTCACCTTTCAATGGTTCCTATAGATGCTGAACCTCAGCCAATCATTCTGGCTTACATTGATCTTAATCTTCAGGTAAAACTTGTAACATCAAGTCCTTCCGTTGTTTCACGAAAAGCTTTCATGCAGATCCCTTTTTAATTGATACTATTGGGTTCTAGACCCTTGCAGCTGCAAGAATGTTGACGCCATCTGGAACCATGGGGCAAACTCACTGGGGTGATACAACATCCAATAATCCTAATCCATCAGCTCATTCAGCTGATGCACAGTTGAAGGTGGAATCACCTGTTCTTAATTAACATTTGTAAATGGCTGTATGCAAACTTGCACACTAATTTGACGTGCTAATGCTATTTTACCTTTCTTTGTCTATGTATAGCAAGAGCTTGCTGCAGTATTCAAGAAAATTGGGGACAAACAAACATGTACAATTGGTCTCTATGAACTCTATCGGATAACCCAGCTGTACCCGAAGGTATATTACTCTGTTGTCAAAGTACTATCTGATGGTATGCAAAAAGGAAATAATTGCTCAGTCCTATACAATTATACTTGCTCATCTTTGACCTGGTGGGGGTCAAGTGAATTCTAAAGCTTCATGAATCATGAACCTAATTGATTTATTAATTGTGTTGGATGGATCTTTTAAGACATGTTGCATAAATTTGAATTATATTTGAGTTAATTTATTTCTCGTAAGTTTATGTCATATTTGAGCTGCATGTTCTATTTTAATTCCTGAATCAAAAACATTTTTTCAGGTTGATATATTTTCTCAGCTTCAGAATGCAAGTGAAGCATTTAGGACCTACATCAGAGATGGGCTAGCTCAGGTTTGTAATTTCACTCATTGAGGGGTTTGAGCTTGTTCTGATAACTTTAGTTGACTGGCGATTTTTTTTTTTTTTTTTGCTCATGCAGGTGGAGAAGAATGCTGCTGCTGGAAAAACTCCCTCTAGTCTTCCATTATCTACACCTCCTCCAATTGCACCAATACCCTCTCCAAAATTTGCACCTTCACCAGTACACACAAAATCAATCAATAGCAAAATAGATTCTAATGAAGATGATGCCAGTGCTGACACAGACAACTTAAGAGGCCAAGGAGACACAGGTTCTAGGTTACAATCTACTGACCTACAGACTGACAGATACCAATCTTCAGGTCTCTTTCTGTCATCTGTAGTGGCATGTAGCTGCATCTCATTTATAAAAAGAGTATCAACATTGTTGTTTTATCGTCTGATTATTTCAATCGTTATCTCTATGCCAGCAGGGACGTTGGATGCCCTTAGGGAACGGATGAAAAGCATCCAAGCTGCTGCTGTTGGTGCCAATTTCGATGTAGTTCAGACTCGGACATTGGCAAGTATGAATGGTAATACACTCCATGGGGGAACACGATTGGATGATGACCCTCAAACACACAATATTATTCCACCCATGGATGAGAGAGCACTATCTGGCCTGCAAGCACGGATGGAGAGGCTGAAGAGTGGGTCAATGGAACCACTTTAAATACAGTAATTGTACTCAAATGTACCAACCATTGTAATTCACTGTAAATTTGCAGCGTATCCATGCTGTTTGTAGATAGACATGCCAGACGTGCTACATGATGCGGGGCCGACGTTTTGTTACCCCCGTTTGCCAACCCATTCTTACAAAGTTTTTAGGTTCAGTTTTAGATAAGCTAGCCAGATGCTTTGCCTGTATCTAGCCGCTTAAGGGCTAGATTAGTATTTTGACACATTTTTCGTTGATTGTTGAGTTTCCCTGTGTTGTACAGCCATAGAATTTTAAATTAACTGCAGTTCTGATTTGTGGGATCTTAATCAAGTTCTAATTTGTGGAATCTTATTCATATGGGATCGAGGGGCCGCCCCGTTTGTGCCCCGGTGTAACTTTTGTAAAGATATTTTATGACCTGAGCTTATGCTCTGACATAAGTCCCGGTCCCTGTGCTATGTTGTTTTGCTTAGGTGTCTTGGTGACTTGCTTTTGTAAGATACCGTCTTGTTCGTCCTGGCATTTCTACTATAGATTCATAACTACTTCAATCAAACAACATTTATAGTGGTGGAACAAATTCGTAGAGAGACGGATAGTCACGACGGCGGCGGCGGCGTAGTAGAGTTCTGCTCGGCGTAGGTTTTGGGGTGAAGCAGGGAGGGGCGTGTACGTGGGAAACAAAGAGCCGTCCATCCCGTATCCAACGGCTGCTGGTTAGCCTCCCACCGCGATAAAAGTTGTTTTTGCAAACTAGTCCGTACTACGCATGTTTTCAGTTTAATCCCTGAATATTTGTAAGTAGCCCCTTCTTTGCATCGTATTCCTGTCTCAGGTCCTAGCTGTTCCTCTCCTGATCTCTTCCCCCTCCCATGGCTCAGGCGCTGGCGACGGCCGCCTGGTTGCGCCCCATGTATTCAATATGCCTCTCCAATCTCCATCGCGGGCGATTGTATGCAACGCGCGCGCTAGGAGCAAAGTTATATAATCCTAATTGTGTGGTTCCTGCTTTTTTTGTTCAGCTTTTGTGCTACTCCAACTGATTTCAGTATGGATGTATTTGTAGCAATATTCATATTACCTCGCCAAACCACCTTAAGTCACCCTGACTGCACACAAGTCACATCAACTGCAAGGCAACTATTGGAGACGTGCATTTTCGTAGCAGAATTGTGATCGCGGCCGATTCATTGAACCTCCACAGCATCGATCGTATTGTACAGTGGACACGTTGAGTTTGAGAAAGCCTTAATAGTCTAGTATATATTCGGTCTAGGCCGGTGACGTTCAAACAAACGAACGTACAGTTGCAGCCCTCGAGCTCAACGTGCTAAATGCACGCGCCGCTCGTTCACGAACGTGCTTCGCTCGCGTACCTCTTTCCTGCAGCCATATCACTGTTAAGTAGGCCAACTTACTAGTTATCGTTTAAATAACTTAGATCATCTTCACGGCTTCTCTATTTTTTACTCTCTATTTATTCATTTAGATAACTCTCTAAAAATATTTCTCTCTAAATCTGCTATACACTCCAACAGACTCTTTATTTTCAACTCTCTAAAAAATTACTTTTATTTTTAAAATCCTAAAATATTTTGAAAGATTTGATTTCTTTTTAAAATCCCAATTTCTAACCTTAGAAATCTCCAAGTTATAAAATTTTCAAATTTATAAATTTTACAAAAAAATATTTCTCTTTTCATTTCTATTTCTCTTCTTTTTCTTTTATATTGCTTCATTTGCTTTTAAAATCCGTCAACTTTGTCAATATTTTATTCCTGACCAAATGAGCGAATTAAATCGTTTTAAATGAGAGGAATGGGTGCATCCGTACATGAAGTATACAGCAATCCGGCGCTGGGTCGTTGCGGCAAGGGGAGAGACTGCAGGCGGGTCCACAAAAATTTGGCCATCCAACTTGGCTGGCCAAATTTGGCCATTGAGAGCGTAGTTGGCCAGTTTGCTGGAGAGTATTTTTTGACTTAAATTACCAAAATTTAGCTTAGAGATGCTCTTATTAAGGGGTGGATAACTTTTGCTCCATCTATTTTAGAATATACTTAAATTTATCTACAGATCAATGTATATGTTTTATATATGTATGTAGATTTATTAATCTATAGATAAATCTAGATAAGATCAGAATGACTTACATTTTAAAACGGAGGAAGTAACAAGCACGCCGTAGGGGCATGAATATAGCAAATACTCTCTTATATATTATAATCCGTTTAACTTTTTTAATGTTGATATTCTCTACTCTTGATTAAGTTTTTTAAAAATAAAATATATTATTAAGACATATTTTATGGTGTTTTAATAAAACTAATTTAATTTAATATTATAATTGGTAGTAAATTTTCTAAAAAAGGTCAAAACTAAATATGTTTAACTTATAAAAAAATTGAAAGACTTATAATATACTCTCTATAAAAAACTTTTCTTCTAGCCTTTTAATTTTGTCAAAAAACTTCATTTCTTCTTCCTTATCTTTTATAAATTAATTTTTTTATTCTTTCTATACTTCTTATTTATAACTTTATAATAATAATAATCCTTATTAATAAAGATAGTTTTGATCTTTTAGTTTTGTTACAAATATATTAAATTTACAGTCCACCTACCTACAGAGTACGAGTAGTCGTCGGCCGGTCGGCGTCACCTACCTACTTTCTCGGCGGGCGACGTACGTGGCATGCCCTGATGCCCACATCGTCCGTGCGCTGCTTGCACCGCCGCCCCGGCGGCGGCTCGTCGACCAGCATCTAGCACGCCGCCCAGCCTCAGCGATGCTCGAGTGCTCGACAGGATGCCTAAAAAAATTTCTGTGCAACTCAGTTGTACGCTTTGATCTCCTACTCTCCAGAAATGGTGCCAGCTTTGAAATCTCTCGAGCCGCCCTCTGGATAGCATTGGCCATCACCCGGTAGAAGATGCTCCCGTTGACATCTACTGTTGATCTGTCCACGCTGCAGTGCAAGGCCAGCCACCGTGCATGGTCACCGAACAGTGTGGTCATCAGGTCACAGATAGCCGCACTAGCTAACGCACGTATCGAACTAGCTAAGGCGCACGTGGCGCTATGACTCGGCGCACGTACGGAATGGTAGCCAGCAGGCCGGCCAGCGGCCGGTAGGTCGTCGTCATCTATCGCGGCCGGGATTTGGTCCGGTCAATGCACATATATGGATGGCCGTGCAGTGGCGACGACGCCTTCGCGCCAAAGGAAGGCGAATCAAGAAGAGAATAAACCTAACCCATCGTTTGTTGCGTCTGCCCTTGCGTCATGCATGTAGGAACACGATCTCCCGTGGATATCTTCCCTGGATATGCCTCATCCGGTCATCCCTGACCACTCAGATCTATCTATCAGCTGTCAGATCAGCTGATCTCGTCGACCAGTCATACAACGTCGTCACCTTTGTGTTCTTGATTCCCGTGCTCGCCGCCAGTTACAGTGTTCAATGGTTTTTTAACTCTTAAGTGTTCAATTTAGGATGCATCTGAACTTGAGAAATGTCATACTTATTTTAGAGAGAGAGAGACAAGACAAGTCTTTTTTCGTGCGTTAATACGATCTTACGAAGATACAAAACTGCAAGAGGATCAGAACACGTATATTGGTCTTGGTGTATATAAGGAGATGACTAATTAAGACTATAAGAGGGATCCGATCTTAAATCAACTCTAGAGTTAAGTCATAACTTATCATTCCTTACGAGACATTCACACCTCATAACATCCACCACACATGAGTAGATATTATGTCTCTCGATAACTTAAATCTATCTAAACCACTTTTATTTATCTTATTTTCGTAACAAGGTGATTTTAGTTTTAGTTTTCTGACCCTGGTTGAACTCACTAAAGAGAAACTCATCAAATTCCAGCTCACGGAATTCTCACGGAATTCATAGACTGACGACAATCTATCATTTGAGAGCACACAATAATAGCTCAGTGAAGATACACGGTCTTGTGTGAAGTTGTGTGTGAAAGTTAATTAAGTGCTATGTTAGAATACACATACGAAGATAGACCACTCCTTTGTGGAACCCATTCCTGCAAAGACAACAGAATCAGCTGACAAAAAAAATGGTTGATGTCTTATATTTGTGGTCCGAATGACTATTACGTTTCCAGGATTATACTAATTAATCCTAATTAATCACACCGCCTACCATAATTAACCACTTCACATCAGTTACACACCAATAAAGTTTTCCAGCCATCTCAATCCAGCTCAGTAATCTATTAATATGGGAAAAACTCCAGCCTAAGACAAGGGCCCTTTTTTCGCCAATTGCAAGCAGACAAAGCGCGCTGGCCGTCGCTCTCGTCCCACCAGCCGTCCGTCATCCGGGGTTGCAATCTCATATCATAGTCTACCACCGGTGGAATCATGCGTGAAAAAACTTCGGCTGTCGACATGACGCCGGCTAATTCAAGCTACTCTGTGTTCGTCGTCTGTGACACGTGTGTCTGTTTGTGGCTGGGCTACGTACCAACGACCAGATCATGAGGATTTGTTCGCCACCGTACGTCGTTGCGGCTCTCGCATCGAACTATGTATGGGACATATATCCATTCAGCCAGGCACGTGCAAAATGGCGGCAACAAAACAGTAGAAAATATTATAGTTTCTTTTACTGTCGACGTGTATATATGGTTTACAGGAGACGCATCCGCTATCGAGCTAGCTGCGACCAGTATGAACGGTCTATGGTTTGGAGGTGATACCCTTCTGAATTCATTCTTTCGTTCATTCATGAATCCTAAAGGATATTCCAAGCGTATCCTAGTGTCAACTCGATCTAATCAGTACGAGTTACCCACTACAGGAAACTACATCTTCGCCAAGTGTCAAAATCTTTGCTGAGTGTATTATTTCGAGCACTCGGCTGTCGACGGGTGGTCGGACAATCCTCCTCGGGAGTGGTCCGAGGGGATGATTTATGATGGCAGGGAAGCACTGCACTTAAGACCCGATGGTTGCACAGCTCGTATGAATAGAACTGGCCGGAGTTGACTCGAGGGTTTAGAGTGGTTCGGCCCCCCCGATAGGGTAATAGGCCTACGTCCACTGGGTTGATGGGGTGTTTACTAGTCGGGAATAGAGTTTACAATATCGGATTATACGAGCTAGGGCTCAGGGAGTAGTGAAGGATGTGTGTTACAACTTGAAGAAGCCGTCCTTGCTTGAAGGAGCCTCTTTTCTTCTAAGATGGTTTTGCCTAGTGTTTTTGAAAAAACACTCGGCAAATAATTATACTCGGTGAAAAGAGGTTTACCGAGTGCCTAATGGGAATATACTCGGCAAACCCTATGACACTTGGTAAAAAACGAAAAAAAAACAATACTAACGAACGTCGCGATGGCGTTTTTGCGTGGGCGAATTTTTTTTCGGGTTTGCTGAGTGTTTTTCAAAAAACACTCGCCAAACCCAAAAGAGTCTTTATTTTGTATGAAATAATATTTTCAGTCTATGTGATATTTGCAACTTAGTTTGAATTTAAATTTTTTTCTACACTCAAAATACAACATATCTTATTCCATGTAAATTTTTTGTATTTTTCTAGGTCGGTTTGCTATTTTTAATTTATTAATTGTGTTTCTATGATTTAAATTAAAATAGGTGAAATTTGAACTGCAAGTGCCTAAAATAATGAACCAACAATTATAGAAAAATCATATTCATGTTTTTGAGTCTATTTTGAGTTCTTATCTACTAAATTGAAAGAAATTTTGAAAAATTTAGGTTGCGACACTCGATCGGCAACGTGGAGCTTAATAGTTTTTTAATTCAAAAAAATCAAATGAAGTCTAAAAAACGCGAGACTTATCATGGTATTATGATATGATATATAGATGCTATGATAAAAATTTAAAAATATTTTGAGAAAATTGTCACGTATGATGTTAAGAAATCGGAGATTTTTCGAGGAATTAGGATTTAGAGAAGGAATGGGTTAGGTTTGAAAGCAAATCGATGGTTAGGTATTTGTTTAAATTTAAAACTTTTTTTACATTCAAAATACAACATAGCTGATCTCATGTAAAAATTTGATATTTTTTCTGGATCAGTTTACTATTTTTAATTTATTAAATGTGTTTCTAGGATTTATATTGAAATATGTCAAATTTGAACTAAAGTGCATGAAATAATGAACCAAAATTTGTATAAAAATTATATTCATATTTTTGAGTCAGTTTGTAGGCCTTACCCACTAAATGGAAAGAAATTTTAGAAAATCTAGGTTGCGACACTCGATCGACAACGTGTAGCTTAACTGTTTTTTAATTCTAAAAAAAATCAAATGAAGCCTAAAAAAGACGAGACTCATCATGGTGTTATGATATGATACGCAGATGCTGTGATAAAAATTTAAAAATATTTCGAGAAAGTTCTCACATAGGATGTTAAGAAACCAGAGATTTTTCGAGGATGAATTTGGATTTAATGAAGGAATTGGATGGGTTTAAAAGCAAATCGATAGTTAAATCTTTGTTTGAACTTGAAACTTTTTCTACAATCAAAATACAGTGTATCTTATCCCATGAAAAAATTTAGCATTTTTCATGGTCAGTTGGCTATTTTTAATTCATTAATTGTATTTCTAGAATTTAAATTGAAACATATCAAATTTGATCTGCAAGTGCATGAAATTATAAACTAAATTGTCCGAAAAAAATCATATTCATATTTTTGAGTGTATTTTTAGGCATTACCCACTAGTGTTTCACAAATTTTGTCAAGAAAAAGAATGAAAAACAAATTTAACAAAATTTGAAAAAACAAAAAATTCGTTTGCCGAGTGACAAATTTAAGACACTAGCAAACAGAGTGTTTGCCGAGTGTTTGCACTCGGCAAACAAAAAAAAATTGTGCCCTACCATTTTTTCGCGCGCGCACCACCATTTTTTCGAAACTCCCGCACTTTTTTACTCTCCCTCTCTCCCTCCTTTAAATTCAAACTCGCTCCTCACATCTCCTCCCTCTCACACCTCCCCCACCTCCGGTCCTCTCTCCGGCGACCCTCCCTCGCCGTCAGCCCTATTGGCGTGCCCCTGCGCCGCACCC
>KE370855.1:45052-69271 GCA_000418225.1 Zizania latifolia
ATAATATTGCAACTTGATATTGTATTGCTATGTTTACCATGCTATATTACTATTGTTATTTGCAATTTAGTATTTTAGCATTGATATATTGATATATTTTTCTATATTGTTCGCCACGCTGATGTGTCTGTGGCGACGCCGCGCCGCGCGCCATAGGCGCTGTAAAGTTGTGAAGGTGGTAGGTCGCCACGCTTCGCCGCGTCGCCGTAACAACTATGAATACAATATAAATCCAGAGGTCAAGCATTTTGGGCGTGACATAGACATGCTAGGTAGGGCTGGGCAGCTGTGTGAGGTTGAGCAGATAATAGGAGGTTTGCATGTGGAAGTCAATGTAGTTGTATGGAGGACACTGTTGGGTTGTTTCAGTAGTCAGTAAGTACGGAGAAGTTGAGATGTGAGAGTGGATAATGATCTCGTGGTGCTATCCAATATGCTTACTGAGCTTGGTAGGTTTGGTAATGCTGAAATAACACGAAAACTAGTCGATCAGAGGAATTCTGTGAAGATTCCTGGGGTTGCTTTGGTTGATGGGAGTAGAATTTGTGGGATAAGGACCAAATCTGGGAAAGAAGTTCCCTCAAAAGAGTTTTCATTGCAACCTTAGAATTGCCTTCCCTGTGTTGTATTTACTGATAAAATAAAGGTTATGTTCATTGCATTCTTTAACTTATTATTTTCCATGGAAGTTAGTTGAAATGATAGTTTATTTGTTAGTCAATGCTCAATTGATTCCCATTAGTACTATAAGCCTGTTTCTAGACTTCCATCATCTCTTTATTTACTCATGATGTCTATTCTTTTCATACACTGTTAAGAAGCCTCAAAGGCTTGCTTTATTGTTCGATTGTTCCAAATTCGAGGACCAGTTCAAAGTATGATTCTTATATGCTTATTTTTATTATCTTTTTTTTTAAGGAAAAACTTCTTCACTCATGCTGTTGATCCCTTGCATGAAGCAGATATACTGAACGATGTCCGATCCTTGCTCATCCTTGACTGGCTCACTGTTCATGTAACAGTTTAGTTATTCTTCAACATTGTAAGGATGGAAGCAATAAAAAAGCTCCATGCCCATTACATTGTTTCTGGGCTTCACAATTGCCAATATGCAATTTCTAAGGTTCTCAGATCTTATGCCATTCTACAACCAGAGTTGGTTTTTGCTCATAAAGTATTTGAGCAGATTGAAGCACCAACAACTTTTCTTCGGAATATCATGATCAGGGGGCTTGCTCAAAGTGATGCACCAGCAGATGCCATTGCTTTCTACAAGAAGGCTCAAGGAGGAATAGAGCCAGACAACCTGACATTTCCATTCATACTAAAGGCTTGTGCTAGAATTAGTGCTCTCAAGGAAGGGGAACAGATGCACAACCATATAGCAAAACTTGGGTTTCTTTCAGATATCTTTGTTTCCAATTCATTGATTCATCTATATGCTGCCTGTGGTAACATTTGTAATGCAAGATCTGTTTTTGATGAGATGTTAGTTAAGGATGTGGTATCCTGGAATTCATTGATCTGTGGATATAACCAGTGCAATAGATTAAAAGATGTTTTGGCATTGTTCAAATTAATGCAGAATGGAGGAGTGAAAGCTGACAAGGTTACGATGGTCAAGGTTGTTTCTGCATGTACTCGTTTAGGTGATTATAGCATGGCTGATTACTTGGTTAGGTACATAGAGAATTACTGCATCGAGGTGGATATTTACTTGGGTAATACTTTGATAGATTACTATGGAAGAAGAGGGCAGCTACAATCAGCCGAAAAGGTCTTCTTTAACATGAAGGAGAGGAACACTGTGACAATGAATGCAATGATCACCACATACGCAAAAGGGCGAGATCTGGTTTCAGCGAGGAAAATATTCAATCAAACTCCTAAGAAAGATTTGATTTCATGGAGTTCTATCATATCTGGACATTCACAAGCTAATCACTTCTCCGAGGCTCTGGAGCTCTTCAGGCAGATGCAGAGAGCCAAGGTGAAACCAGATGCCATTGTGATCGCCAGTGTACTCTCTGCTTGTGCACATTTGGGCACACTTGATCTTGGTAAGTGGATTCATGACTATGTGAGGAGAAACAACATCAAAGCTGACATCACTATGGAGAATTCTCTGGTTGACATGTATATGAAATGTGGAAGTACCAATGAAGCATTGCAAGTGTTCAAAGAAATGAAAGAGAAGGACACCTTGTCATGGAACTCAGTCATAATAGGGCTAGCAAACAACGGCTCTGAGGCAGATTCTCTAAATATGTTTCATGCTATGCTCGCTGAAGGTTTCAGTCCAAATGGAGTTACTTTCCTCGGTGTACTGATTGCTTGCGCTAATGCTGAGCTTGTTGAGGAAGGACTTGACCACTTCGAAAGCATGAAACCAGTGTACAACTTGGAACCACAAACGAAGCATTACGGTTGTGTTGTCGATCTCCTCGGTCGTGCTGGTCAGTTGGAGAAGGCTCTGAGATTCATCACTGAGATGCCCATAGTTCCTGACCCTGTTGTTTGGAGGATACTGCTGGGAGCATGCAGTACGCATGGTAACGTGGCCATTGCTGAGGTCGTCACCAAGAAGCTCAATGAGTTTGAACCCAATAACAGTGAAGATTACACACTGTTAAGCAATACATATGCGAGTGCTCATAGATGGAGCGATGCTATGAACGTCAGGCAACGGATGGTTAATACTGACGTGAGGAAATCACCCGGGTGCAGTGTTGTTGACCCAGCTAGCCCCAGGAATGTAGGTTCATGACCAGCAAAGATTCCATTGCATCATATTGTCAATCTGTGTGATTATAGATGTTCAGGCCTAATTGTGTCAATTTTTTTGTTTTATCACGGGATTTATATCTTGTCATTGCTGTCCTCACTATAAATAGTTTAAGTCAATGATATACGGGTTAGGAGAGTAAATCCTTAATTTTTATCTAAATAAAGGGTATATGATTAAATTTTTAGATATGCATGTATGATCATGGTTTCAAGTGATCATTTCGGAGAAAAAGAAACAATGCATAATCCTAAACAAGGTTGTTGCTGCTCTTAAAGAAAAAAAGGATGTTGCTTCTTGGCTTTGGCCTTAATTCATCTGTTGTGCATCACAAATGACACTATGGACTGTTGGATGTGACATCACATTTGGCTGTGAACGGATGAACTTCTTATGGCCTGTAAGTAAAATAAATCACGGTAAAACTAGTACTTATATCTTTCGCGTTCTAAAAGTCAACACTAAAAAAATAGAAAACGATTAAAGAGTCTCTAGATTAATGCTAAAATTCAAACTAAAAAATAGAAAACGATTAAAAAGTCTCTAGATTAATGCTAAAATTCAAATTTAGTTATAAGCTTAGTTCGTCCCAAAACGTCAGTAGTCGTCATCCATCTTTGCCACTTTGGTCTAATTCGGAACAGTTATTGACAGATAGCACCAAACGGTGTTAGACCACGAGAACACACTGACCGGTTGAATCAACAATCTTTCGGCAAGTAAATTAAGAAGCCATCCATGTCACTGGGTAATTATCAAGGCAGGAAACATAGTAATTTTATAATAGCCAAACATTAGTACGATTGTAAATTGACTAAATATTGCAAGCATTCAAGACAAGTCAATCTCGCAGAAAAGGTGAAAATTCAAGACAGCAGGCTAACTTGACAAATAGACTGTCTACGATAGGATCTGAGACTGAGAGGAAGCTAGCCAGTAGAACTCTTTCTAACGACGCAAAGAACTTTCAGCGCTTCCCGCCACCGCCGCCAATCTTTTGACCTTTAGAACCTCCCCCTCTCTGTGCCGCACCACCCTTCGACTGTGACTTCTGAGATTTCGTCACCTCTGCCTTCTTTGCCTTTTTCTCATCCTTGGTTTTCTTTATGCGCTCCTTGATCTCACTGTTATAATGTTGCCAAAGGCAGATCTTAGTTTGAATGTTAGAGAGAAGATTTGCATGGACCAGCAAATTTATGGACCATAAGAAAGCACCAGTAAGTTGTTCAGAATAATATGGCAAGTCGTGGATTGCACTACAGCATGTAACCATGCAATAAACCAACAAGGCACAATTAAGTTATCATTCAGCAAAACTTGTTGAAAGGAAAACAAATCTGCTGATATGAAAGAGCAACAGCTACAACTACAAGAAAGTGTGAGCAATAGCTAAAATTAGTCATATCTGATTTACCAATATAAATGATGTTTAAGTTTCAGAAGAATAAAAGCATATGTCTAAATAGATAGATAGGTGGAAAATGTACCGAAGAGCCGCTTCCCTAGCTGCATCACGGACTTCAGGTTTCTCACTCCTCTTCTTTTGGATAACTTCCAGAGTGGCACCAACAATTGACCGTGAGTATGGCTTCTTCGTGGTGCGGCGCCTCTTCTTGACAGCTTCAGCATGTATGTCCTGCAATGACACATTGTGAAACAACACGATAAGAAATATTACAGCAAAAGCATGACAAAAATAAAACAAAATGGATACAAAGCTTCCAACTAGCAGAAAAATCAGCTAACTGCATAACAATGGACATAAGATCATAGGATGGATGGATGTCCTTGGATAGCAGCATATCATGGGGCTCGAGAATACAAGAGGATGAATATATACATCAGATATTCATATGCAATGATGCACAGGCAGATACAGGATTGCTAGCGCAAATCCATCAAGTGCAACAAAAGGACATTATAATATAAAGAATCAAACTTCACAATTCCACTTACTAACAAACAGAAAGCAAGTCGGTCAATTCCAGAGGCATCTCGAAACATTCATGCAGACTGTCTAATTAAACATGTCATTCATATTACAGAAGCTTGAAACTAGGAAAATATGCTGGTTGCATGAGCAGAGTATGGTGAATATCTGAATGAATAATCTAATGAAATGTGGCACCTTCTTGTGCTGCTTCCTGTACATAGCTGTCCAGGTAAGCTTTGCAGGCTTCAGGCGGTTGTGGAAGTAGCGCTTGCATTTCGAGTTGGCAAAAAGGAAAACCTACAGGAGGAGGTATTTGAATTTTTTAGCAAAATATAACTATGTTTGGTCATAGTAATGGCTTTCAAATTTAAATGCATAAAGAAGGTTACCTGGGAATCAGCACGAATGAACCTGATACCCTTGCCCGGGTATATCTTCTGTCCACTAAAACGGCAAAGTTCAGTCCTGTAAAAACCAAGAAACAACACTTTTAAGACTGTGATTGTGAAATTGAGAAAATGCATTTCTGGTATCATACTATCATCGATATTAACAAATTGCATAATGGCATCCCAAGCCATCAACTAAACACAACTAAAGCACAAAACACATTAACTTACTTCAGAACCATCTTTTCAGCCTCAAGAAACTTTCAGAGTCCTTCCTGGATTCCACAAGCAAAAGACAACAGAATTAACACATGCAACTTAGAGCCTCTAGTACAACGAAATGAAATATGAAAGCACAATCAAATATAACCCATAAAATTGGTGGAGAGCACATAGCAACAGATTCATACCACAAATATGGGACCTTTATAGGCAATTAGGCAGCACAAACACATTGTTTGCACTGCAGAGCAGATATCCAATTCTATCTCACATGTCAAAGATTAGAACACATTAACACAATGAATAAAGGCTATATCACACTGGTTCATGCAATTTGGTTGTTACCAAAACAAGACTGGCAAGCTACAATCATAATTCACTAGTTATACTGCACAATTATCCCCAAATCAGGAAAGAAATGGGAGGTGTTGGGCGACTACTGGCAGCAGAAAGTTGAGTTAAATCTCTGCTGCAAAGCGGGTTCCCGTGTCTCTCTTGCACAACAAATAATAGGCTCCCATGCAACCAGAACATCCATAGTGCCTCAGTACGTGTGCTCTGATTCAACTAACACTAAAAGCCCAAAAGCATCTAAAGAAAATGCTGCGTTCAGAATGAACCACAGATCACAAGCCACCCCTCAAGCCAAATACTGAATTGATTTCTGAGAACTACTGGCAACAGAAACACAAAGTCACCGACTCACTGCTGCAAACTGTGTACACATGTCCATCCTGCACGGTAATAAGATTAGGCCACCACACAACTTCAGCTAGATTGGTGCCTCAGTGCCTGTGCAAGAGAGATCGTGTACAGCAGCCAGTCAGTTGCGTTTCTGAGAAGATTTTCGTGCGCTTGAACCTTGTGGTCATGGACGCATCCAGATCAAAATAACAGCAAAACATGTCCTACTCCAAGTACAGGTCCCGAATGAACACGTCCCCTATATAGGACGGAAAAACTAAGGAACTACGATGCAAGGGACACCGCTGCAAAACAAACGGACGAACAGGTGAAAGCATCGCGCGGCCGGAGCAGGAACTTCTTCCGCACGAACGAATCCATGAGGGAACGGAGGATGGACGGGGGAAGAGAGCGAGAATGGGAGATTTACCCTGGGGCGACGCGGCTGACTGTGGTGGCGGCGGCGCGGGGGCGGCGGCTGGGAGGAGGGAAGGGAGTGTGTGGCAGCTCGGGTAGGGTTTTGATGACCTCGCAGATGGGCCGGTCTCGGAGTTTCTGGATCAATGGGCCGTTATTTTTTAAGTTTCTAATTGCAGAAACTTCTAGATTCCAAAGCTAAAACAACGGTCTGTGAACCCGTACTGTAAGAATTAATAACTACATAATCTAAAAATAAACTAGAATCCAATAGCTGAGAAAAATGAGTTTCTCTATATTCTCACAAACTAGATACTCAGACCAGCTAGCTATTAAGCAGCTGAAATAAATAGATCCTAAGATTATGAAAATTTGGACAAGCAAAGTTTATTTTCAGATTTTATAAATATTAAATTTCACAGTCTAGTAAAACAAGTATTTCAACCATTTGGAAAGATATAAATCTTATAGCCCTCACAAAATCTATGGAGGCCGTCAGCCTGAATAGATGATGTGCGTAAGAAAACTAAAATGCGGCATATGTATTTTTTTTCGAACAAAAAAAGGGCGTACACGAGAGCACGCGATGTTGGAAGTTACCAGAACCCTTCCCCGCAAAACCAAAGAAGTTACTCGAACCCGACGAACAATTTCACTGCCGCAGACACAAGTCTATAAGCCTGAGTAATATCATGAAAAGTTTCAGTGTTGAAGGTTTCATATACAACCATTGTTTGATTCCCTGGTACAAGTAAAACAAATGGAACCCAGCAAATCGGCGTGGTGGTTCAGAAGGAAAATTTTGCAGTACAGAGAACTGTCTTGGGGTGGCTTAATGTCTTGTTGTCACAAAATCTGGAGTAAAGAATGCACTGGTGTTAAGCCTTCGCTGTTGCAATGGGAAGTGATTGCACTCGTAAATTGTAATCATGTCTCATGTTTTCAGCTAGCGTCTTTGTCCGGTTCAGAACTTACGATCGGTAGGTTCCTTCTGTACTGAGGCGATGTCAACCTCCTCTCGAGTGGTGTCTTCCTCTTGCTCACGACGAACCTGTTCACGCCCTTCCTCATCGGCATTATCTCCGGGAAGTCCTCGTCAGGGATGTTGGCAAGCTCGGAGATGTCCTTTATCTGTGCTGCCCTCCTAAACCATCTCTCAGCCTTAGCTTCCTCAGACATGTCCAGTGGATCAGGATCCCTCACAGCAGATCCTTCCAAGCTCTTTCCAGTATAACCTCTATTCGAGTTTTCTCCGTAACTTGAGTAGCCCGCTGTTTGGTTAGGGCTAGCAGAAGAACTGACACCGCTGGCATTGATATTATCAGAACATGAGCCGCTCCAACTATTGGTGGTGTTTTTGCTCCATGTGTTTCTACTGTTGTCACTGCTATTGCTACTCCAGGCATTGTTGTTGTTATAGCTGCTGTTGCTGCTCCAAGTGCGGCTGTTGTTATAGGGATTGTTGTCTCTCCGAGCACCATTCTCATAATTTCTGGTGCTGCTCCACTCAGTGTCGCTGTTATTGTTGTTATTGCTCCATGCATTGCTATTGTTGCCATAACCCGACATAGAAGGTGGCCGCGCAGAATGGTTGCCTCCACTGTAAGGAGATCCACCTCTACTTTCAATGAAGCTTCCCTGGTAGTTGTTTGTGTTATGAGGACCAATTTCTGAAGCACCACTGGACCGATTACCCACCCCATGAGATTGTGGTTGATGTTGATAATTGCTGTTCTCACCATATGCATAACCGCCTGTACTCAAGTTTTGCTGAGGGCGGTTTCCATTCCTGTTCTCATTATTCATGTTGCTCTTTGCCTGACTGCCTACCAACTGTGAGCTGTTCTGAGTATTTCCGAAATTTCCAGATGATGAATTTGTATCTGGCAACTTTTCAGCTGATGGAGGACCTTCTGGCACTGTTCCTGTATCTGATGCACTCTCCATAGGCTTGTCTTTATTGGCAAAGTAACCAGGAGGAAACGGGACAAACGGGATGAAATCGGAATTGCCACCCTGCTCAAGCACAGTGTGCCTTTTGTACTGTGGTGATGTCAGTGAGCGGTCTTTCTTCTTGCTAATAACAAACCGATTCTCACCTTTCCTCATTGGCATAATCTCAGGAAAGTCTTCATCAGAAATTGCACTTGAAATTTCCTTTACATTACCAGGCTCTGCAACTTTATTGGACCATTCCTCTGCAGTATCTAATGATTTCTTGCCATCTCTCCTCTCCACTGAGTCCACTTTACTATTTGCCATGGAATCAGTTTCTGTACTTATTTGGGCCTCAGGTCGTCCATTACTAAAATTATTCTGTGGCCTAGCAAAATGATCTGCAGGTAGTGGCACAAAAGGAACAGGATCGATGCCACCAATATTGGATGTTGTTTGATTCAAAGCCCCAGTACTTACATCTCCTTGATTGTTTGGCACTGAAGTAGATGTAGAACGCCCAAGAATCCTGTCTAATGTTTCACTGATCTTGGAGTCAGATGATGCAGCTTGGGGGCTATTGTTACTGCTGTACTGTGCATTTGTCAATCTTCTCTCCAGTGGTGTCTTGCGTGTACTAACCACAAATTTATTGACCCCCTTCCGCATAGGCATAATCTCAGGAAAATCCTCATCAGCTGCAAGACTACTTAAATCAGCAGAATCATCAAGTTGAGATAATTTGCTCAACCACCTTTCTGCCTTCTCATCATTCTCCGCGAGCTTTCTCTCGATTTCAGATTTATTGGTTGCATTAAGAAATTGTGCCACTCCACTTAAACCGGCACCAGCAGATGCAGGATTTGGTGGGATTGTTCCTGGTCTTTTGCATTCACATCGTAAGCATGACATGTTCCTCCCATAATTGTAAAATTCACACCTTGGCAAAAGGAGAAGAATAAAGTCAGCTAATTTGAAGTACAAATGAACCTCAAATCACACAATTTATAACAAGCATGCCAGATCTTACTGAGGGCATTCCCACTCTCCACCAGCCAACATCTTCTTTGGCCGATGCTCATTACACTCAAGGCACCTCACATTTCTTGCAAAATTCATAAACTTACATCTGCAGGTTGCAAAGCACATTTTCAATGGAATGTTGTGCAAAGACGCATAGGAGACAAACAATTACAGAAAGCTGCAAATTACCTCAAATGCATTCAAACAAGTCAAATAATTCGTGAGAGATTGGTTCCTTGAACTAAAACTATGAGAATTATGGGTCACATTTGGTTGAACATTGATTAAGATTGTAGACCAATGGTCAGGCATAGGGATAAAAGTTATCAAAAGTTTAAAG
Source organism: Zizania latifolia (assembly GCA_000418225.1). Classification (NCBI taxonomy): domain Eukaryota; kingdom Viridiplantae; phylum Streptophyta; class Magnoliopsida; order Poales; family Poaceae; genus Zizania; species Zizania latifolia. The sequence continues at coordinate 54,781 of KE370855.1, forward strand.
CTTGTGTGACCACAATGGCAGGGTAAAAACGAAGCCTGCTTAATTATATACTATATAGGCACACGCTTGTGCAGGGTACTTTGTGATAACCTTTAGTAAGATCAAATAAATAATAAGTAGCTTGACTCCTTAAATAAGATGGTCAATGCCATATTGCCATGCAACTGTCAAAACAAGAAATGAGAAAGAGAAAACTAGCATACCGTGTACAAATCCAGTCACCTCGCTTCATTTCAATATTTTGTCCTGTAGGCCTAGAGAAACGCTCTTGTCGGTCCAATATATCTTGCCCGAGTGTTGATTCCACATAACTGGAGGTTTGTGGAAGTCCACTAAAATTTGCTAACTCAGCCAAAATATTTCTCACAGCTGAATCAGTAAGTTCCTTATCTTCTGAGTAGTTGTCTTGAGAACTGTATGCGTAACTTAACAAGTACCGAACAATGTCAACGGTTTCAGCTCTCCCTGATTGAAATACCTGGTATAAATTTCACATCTTCAGCGCAATGGACTCTAAAATACTATTGTGGAATGGAAATTGAAAGTTGAAACTGAAACAAATATAGCATTTTTACAGGCCTAAATAACATGGAGAGAAGAACAACATGGAGTGCAATAAAGCCACGGAGATCAAAATGACAAACTAGACTGCGTACAAAATTCTGCTCAAAACGTTTTCTGATTGCAACTGAACTTAATGGCACGTTTAGCCATCCCTTCCTAATTCTGCGACCCAAAGTTTTGCAAGAAATATAGGGCCAGCACATACCAACAAAAAACATATATTTGTTTGCTTGCGGTAGATCATAATCTAGTTGACTGATGATTACACAGAAGTAAATTCTACCGCAACCAAGATCAATAACCCATTAAGCAAAGGAACCAACTTGCCAAAGAGCACGAACTCACACTGTTCTCATCGCCAGCAAGGTATTGCCGCAGACGCAGAACTGATGCCTCCCCATCCTTGAACAGAGCTGGCGCCGCGTTGACCACCAAAACCTCCACGTCCTTCCTCGGCAGAGACCTGAGGTCACACCCAGTTGATGAGTAATACCCCAACCTTTCCTCCCGTCAAATCCCAGTCAGGCAGGTCGACAAATGATTCACTTCACCTGAGGAGGTTGGGCCGGTCTCGCGCGAAGGCGAGGAAGGAGGACACCGCAGTCTCGGTATCACATGACAGGCTGCATCCGGGTTCGAAAGCGAGCTCATCGGCAGGGGAGGGGGCGCGTGCGGCGTAACCGGCCGCCGCGAGGCGGTCGGCCAGGCATGACCACTCGGGGAAATGAGCGTGGGAAGGTGATGACGCAGAGGCGGCGCCGGAGCTGGAGCTGGAGCTGTACGGAACGGACGAGGCGGCGGCGGAGGTGGAGAGGGTGCGGAGGGGAGCGGGGGACGAGAGCAGAAGCTGGCGGCGCGACGCCGCCGCGTGCGGGCAGAGGAAGAGAGCGAAGGCACCGGCGGAGGGGCGGAGGCGGAGCGGGTGGGAGGTGAGGAGCAGGGAGGAGAGCAGCTTTGAGGCGCCGCCCATGGCGACGGCGAGGGAGGAGCCGGTACGGGGAGGGTTTTGCGCCACCGGCCTCGGCGAGCAGCGGGAGGTCGGGTTTCGGCGGCCGGCGAACAGACGGTGGAGGTGGTAGGAGAGGGGAAATATCTCGAATTGATCGGACGGCTCAGGATTCCTCGCTGAGCGGATCTCTCGTTGGACGGCCCAATTGGTAAAGATAGGTGGGCCTTGCTCGGCCTGAGCTAGACTTTTTAAAGGTCCTTGGCAAATGGCAAGTCCATTGGACAGCCCAGATTACACCGTTCTTACAATATTAGTATATTTGATGGGCTATCCCTACTATTGAGTTCTCTGGTAATAATGGGCTGTTTGGCTGCTGGATAGTAATTTTTGACTGATTATATGGATAAATGATCTAATTTATATTATTATCGATTCGGTTTAGTCAAAATCAGACAGGTTAAACGTGTATTAGCGGGCAGAGATAAGAATGAAAACCGCTGTAAATAATTTACCGTGACTCAGCGAACGTATTGTCAAGCATCATAGATTCATGGCCAGTCCCACCCATCGACCAAAAAATGCAGGGACCAAAACGTCCGTGTGTGCAGGTAAGTACATGCACACAGGGGACCACGTCTCAGTTGTGCCCTTGTGCAGTTGTGCGTTTCCGGGTTGGCACGCGGGGCTCTTTCGGCGACGCAAGGGACCATTCACATACCCCCTTGTGGCCATGAGATGAGGTTTACCACTCACACCACTCACCCGTCGTGCCGCGACAAGGAGTCAGAGCCTCGCTTCCCTTGCGTTTTCAGGTAGCTTTCGCCGCAGAGACCAGTCACAAATCTGCTCGCGACGATTCGTTCTCCCCCGGCGACCGGAGTGTCCACGACGCCCAAGCGAAACGTGCGGTCCGGCGGCGGCGGCGGCCGCGGCCGCGTCGATCGGCCACACGAGAAGTGAGAACACGGTGCTGCAGACGAGACGAGTTGCTCGGCTGGTTGACTTCTCGGAGGAGGAGGAAAAGCACGCACGTTCCTTTCCAAATTCCAACCACACAACTCCACAATGTTGGACAGTAACGATTAGGTACGTGCACTGGGCAAAAGAAAATCCACACGGTGGATAATATATGTCTTTTTATTTTCCTTCCATGTCTCTGCTTCTTCTTCTCTCTGGCATCCACCATGAGAAACCACACATGCTCGTCCAACTTCACAGGTGCGCAACAGCACGAGACTCTCGGGCGTCGCATGTGTTCAAAGTGTCATGCAACGCACGTAACTTCAGAGCCACTGCACCTGTCGCTCCATGATTGGTTCGGGCTGCATGCCAGTGCCATGCGACTAGGATAGTCTCAGTGCTATATATACCTCATATCTCCTAAAAATTAGTCTTAAACCTAGCTATGTTAAACAAGCACGGGCGGGGCGTGCAATCAATGAAAAGGGAATATTATATTTTTTATCGAGGGGATGACTCAACTCCATATTTACAATTTAAACCTACTATAATCTTTACGATCTGATAATTGTATTTTACCAATTTTTTAAGATAAATTCGTCTAACATTAAAAAATATTATTCTATAATAATTGTTATATCATATTTTATCTATGAATCAAATACCAAATACCAATCTTACCGAAGAACAAAACGCATGGCTAAGCAACAAGAGCTAGCGAAGTTGACTTTTGCACGAAGCGGGACAGAGACAGAGGGCGGGTGGGGCGCGCTAGGGAGGCGTGCATGCCTCCGGCCCTCCGTATAAAATCGACCCTCCGCCCCTCCGGCCATTGGGCGCTCCACTGCATGCTCTATCACTGCGGCGCCAGAGGAGCAGCTGCTGCGTCTGCTACTGCTAGGCTTAATTTGACTCTGTTCTGTGGCAACTAGCAAGGGAGGGAGAGCGAGAGCCGAGAGAGCCACTCAGCCGCTCCAACCTCTAAGACGAAGGTGATGACGATGTTGCAGGCATCTAATAGGAAGCCGCTCATGGCTCTCCTCGTCCTGTCTTGCCTTCTTCTTCTTCTTCTCCCCCTGGTCTCCTCTGTGCCGCTATCCAGTAAGTGATTGATCCGTGGCCCCTACAGTTTAGATGATTCTTCTTGTTGTGTTTTTTTTGCTCTGATTTAGCTTGTTCCATGCTTGGTTATCTGCTTGGTGGTTAACTTCGCTAGTTCTTCTCGTTCGTGCAGGAAGCATGTCCCTGAGGAACCACCAAACCTCAGCCTCTGGTCTGGAGGCGCCTGCACTTCAGGTCAGATATGTCAAATTACTCTTTCTAGCTTGCTGGTGATTGGACGGTTGGAACCACGGCCTAACTGTGCCTCTAGCTAGCAGCAGGACCCATCTTTTCTTCTTCTCAAAATGATCTCAAAGCTAGCTAGTGCTGCTGCTGCATACCATATATGCACCGCTGCCATAGTGTCGTGCACTGATGCACTCCCGTCATGGCACCGCACTTACATGGGAACAAACAGTTTAACTATAGCCAACAGATTCAGTGCAATGTGTCGTCTGCACGCGCACGATGGCATATAAACTATCTACAGGTTGATGACGATCGAACGATGCTAGCTAGCTAGCTTTAGCCTTGCATGTGAGTTCATATGAGTTTATACGGCCTTTTGGTAACATGGTCAGACCGGAAATAGCAGATCGAGCAGTAGCTAGCTGTTGGGGCGCTGGGGCGCCGCTCCACTCACATGCACAGCTCTACCTTGCTAGGCAGTTCATGCATAGTGCAGCTCACATGCATGGCCACTTCCCGCCTGTACAGTTCGTGTTGCCCCCACTGACAACGCCTTTCCAAAAAATTAAGTGATGCCTCGCCTCCTTCGTGCAAGAACATTCTCGGTTTTACTTGCAACTTGCTGAATAATTACTCGGCTTTTACTTGCAACTTGCTGAATAGTTTACTCTGACCTGCATGTATGAGTACAGCTTAATCAGTGACGTTACAGATTTACGGATGCAATTCTGTGGCTCGTATAGGTCGTGGCAGCGGCGGCGGAAGGGCGAAACCTCGGCGAAGTGGCGGCGAGGATGGACATCGAGGTCAACGACTACCCTGGCTCCGGCGCCAACAACCGCCATGATCCGAAGAGCCCTGGGAGAGCATGAAGTGGTCGATCTGCATGCATGGACCTTGTTGCATATAGGAGTACCTACTACTAGATATTGCACGCAGTGACATGTGATCTTCACGTATTGTCAGATCGAGTGTCATGCATAGCTTTGCTCAAGCTAGTAAGCTACCACTCTCGATTAAAAGAGAAGGAAACTTTTCAAGTTCCTTGTTAATTAATTATATGTATCTGCAGATGTGGTCGTGTCCTCTCGTCCGTTTGTACATTTTGTGTACTACTAGTACTTACTACTCAATGACAATAGCAAACGTTGCACGAGAGGTCTTTGAGCTCTCTCATGCATGCGTAATTACTAGTACACCAACATATTGATGTGTCGCCATCGTTTTGACTGTTCCTGGTTTGATAAATCTTGTACTGCATGTGCATGCTGACGAAGTGACGATCGATTTCCTGATTTGATAAATCTTGTACTGTTTGTTCAGTTGCGATCATTTCCAGGCAAGTCGCGCTCTCCTGAGAAGAGCTCGACACCTTCCCGTTGGTGGCGTTAACCAGTAACCACCACTTCTTGCTTAGTCTGGGGGCGTCTTGTAGCAGCAGAAAGCTAGCTCAAAGCGATCGTCAACTCACCGTGATCGACGCATGTTAGCTGCTCGCACGCGCGCAGGGCGTCTCGAATTCCATGGCGGTCACATCACTGCCGCAGACAAGACAGTGGGCAAAAGCTGGTGAGCTCTTTTTCAACTGTGGACTCACGAGATGGATATCAGATATGGCTAGTGATCAACATGTCGTCGCACGTCGTTGGCAAAGCTGAAACGATGAACAGTCGGGACAAAAGAGCAGCAAATGCGAAAACGATGGATTGTACAAGGTGGCTGAATTTCAGAGAGAGAGAGAGCGAGGGTTGGGCGAGGACTAGCTAGTTCTGGAGTGCCGGATACGTTCCTTTCGATGGAGATAAGATCATAAGAGGATCTGACCGGCATGGATGTGGGTACTGCTTTCTAGAATTCAACCATGTATCTATAAGATTCGATCAAAGGCAGGCAAAATTCGCAGTTCTGATTGGCATTCAGTTTGCACAAAGTGTAAATCAACAGGCAAAAGCTCTCATACTCAGCTTCAGCTTATGTCCGTGATAAGCCAGCGAATAGGCTGGTCTACTCCTACTATCAAGTGTATGTGTAGCATGATCGAAAGAGTTCATCAACTCTTCCTTCAGAGGAGTGCTTCCTTTCATCTGACCGATCTGAAATTCTGAACGAGCACTGAATGAGCACATTTGCGGCTTAGCAAAATCTTGCAGTGAATCTCTGTATGCCTAAATCATTTTATGACTACCATTTGCGACTTAACAAAGATTAAAAAACGGGGCACGGGTCATGCAATGCAGCGAGCGGCTGCCGGCCACAGAGGAAGCATCCAAAACCAGCTCTGTCTTAGGGCGGCGAGACACTGTTCCCGGGCTTCGACGGAAATGTCAGGAAGATTCGCCCGTTTTTTGACGGGTTGCGCAGGAGAAATCACATGACAAAGAGTAGACCTCTAGCTAGTGTTTCTAAATTTCGTTTCATCTTCTTTTGCCTTCCTCGTCATGCTTCGACGGGTTGACTTCCTGATCACGCTGCCTTCTAGTTTTATAGGGCGTCGTAGCTCTGAATTTTCCTCTGTTTTAATACAAAGAAGAAAAATTCCTCGTGCCACGAAGTTGCTTCAAGAAACACATCATTTCTCAACTCCTGTATACTGTATGCTGTATGCAGTTAAGTGCATCACTTAAAAAAACTAACACATACACAAGAGTCATTCTTCTCCGGCGACCTGGTCATATGGATCATTTTCCCCTGTAGCTTTCTCACACACATGATCAATAGAAGAATAGATCAATTTTTATTGTTAATGGGGGCTGATGAATTGGTGCAAAATTATGTATCGATTCTTCTCTCCTATATGATTTGAGGTATTCTAACGGTTAAATAGGCTCGAAAAAGTTATCACGTATGATGATATATAGGTTTGCCTGCTCTAAGAGTGTTAGTTTTTTAAATCAAAGTTTACAAACCTTGCTATCTCAGAGAGCAAGCCCAATTTACTAACTTCAATCAGACTTCATACGGACAACAGCAGCTGCCTGTCGTATCGTTAGCTGCTACCAACCTCGATCTCGTGGCTAACACGTTCGACGGCTGACAAAGCGCACAAAGAACAGCCTCGGTTTAGCTCTCCACATCTCGCCATCAAAATTATCATGTACGGGTCAGGACAAATCAGTGTCTCGACGACACGACAGATTAAGAACCCTATCGTATAGCTCACAGCTTCACAGAGGCGCACACAAAACCGTGGTCTGCGGTGGATTCAGGGGGCTCCAACCCTGTCAGGGGAGGAACCTGATTGCAATTAAAGGGGTCTACATGAGGAGTCACATTTACCGATCGAATGATAAATATGATTAATTGTATATTTGTATGTGACCTGCGTGTTTGGATCTACACATCTCAATCGCGCATAGCCGTCCTTGAATGAAGAGTGACTTTTCCCATATTTTTTTTAAAATAAATTAGTCTAGTATAACTACAAATATCAATATTTGGATCTAGATTTTTATGGTAAACTAAACTGGTAAAATAAAAATTGATTGTTCAATTTAATATACTCAATCCGTTCGTAGCTCAAAAAATCTTGAAGCTCAAATCTAGATTAAAAAATCTTATATTTGAAGCTTGTTTAGTATAGCTACGGAGATTCATGTTGGATCTTAAATTTTATGATAAAATAAATTAATTCAATTTTTTATTTTTAGTATAAAATAAAAAACCGATTGTTTTCGATCTATCCATAACTCAAATCTACCTTGAAAAATCTTGAAGCTCAAGTCTAGATTAGAAAAAATTCTAAGATTCGAGAGTGAGACAACGAGATGGTCAGTCCATCTCGGCCCACTGTACTCTGGCCCATGAGAGAACAAGACTGTCCTTGTTAGGACGGCTATTTGGGCCCGGCTAGCTCAGCGACGTGAAAAGCATCAGTGGACTTCGTTGCCAGCGGAAGCACGGCGTCATTCCGTCCTGGCTATTCGCTCTACAGTTCTGAATATGTCTCTCCCATAGTCCCATCTGATTGGACCAAAGAAACAGAAACAAAGTACAGGTGCACGAGTCTCACCTACCAGGAGAAGAGGACATCCAGCTGGGCACATTTGGATGTTGGAGTATTATTACCTTGTAGTGAACCAGCAATTAGAAAATTGGTGGTCATCTAGACTCGTTCTAGGTCAGATAGGTAACAATTTGGTGTTGTCAGTGGTTGATGATTGTGATAATCTCTTTATGGTCAGCACCTTAAGGTCGTGAAATATCCCACCGTCGGTCAGAACCAATTATTAATAAAAAATCAGAGCTAGTTATTTTGTTTATATCGAATTTAGCAGGTGTATTATATTGCAAAGCTTTTGTTCAGATTTAAATTTTAGTTCCATCCGTGGTTAGAACATGTTGCTTGCTTTCATTTAGCTCCATGCATGGTTTGCTTTTTACGACAATGTTGTATCAACATGCAGGATATAGGGATAGGCGCCTGCTTGCTAAGCCAATTAAATACTTTTGTGAGGTGCAAGAGCTTTAAGCAGGTAGTAATGCAGATGGCTCTCTTGCCATGGATCAGGGAAGAGATGGATGATATGTCTAGCAATGCACAACCAATTGATGCTGATGCAGAAGACTCTGATACATTACCATCACCTACAGGTCGTAAGCGTGCATCAAACATAGGTAACTGATCTTGTAGCACACCTCGATCGATCTGGTATAAAGAGACCAAGAGGGGTAAAGTCCCCAGGTTGGTAAAAAGCAACCTAAGAGTCGATTGTGCTGAGAAAATCAGCAGCACAGTAGATCATTTGGTGCAGACCCGTGCTAATCATCATCCTCCACCCCCATTGCCACAGTTTTCTGATCATTGTGCTGCATTGTGGAAGAGGATAGAGTCATTACCCATTGCTACGTATCAATGATAATGTTAATGTTAAAAATAAAATTTTTAATCATGTACCTTCTATTTAAATAGAAATTGATGATTTAATTCTCAATTTTTTATTTAAATGAAGGGCATATAATATAATCTTCCGTCAGAAATTACTTAGGACGGTTGTCGGCTAAAGAATGAGGGGTGCGTGAATTTCTTGTCAGTGCCGGTGACACAACTTTGGAGACTTATGCCTTCAGGATGAAGTTAGCGAAAAGTATAAATATACAACTAGACATTGTGATCTAATTTTCAGGCTAAAAAATGTATATGGAAAATACATATGTTAAACTTAGAAATATATATATAATCGATTTAAGATACTAAAAACTAATTTAAATTGTAGAACAGCGAGGCTGAGCTGCACCCAGGGTGTACCAGTTCTTAGGTGCCTGAGATGGGCGCTAGAGTAGATGTATCTACCTGCATATATATCAGTATGTCGATGGCGTTTTGCATGTGAACATGTTAGGCCTAAATAAGTAGTTGATTTTGGATAATACTAAAGTTGATGCACTAATCAACTTATCAAATTATATTGGAACCTAGTGAACATATTAGGTCCAACACAAGTAGTTACTTTTGGATATATGCTAATCAACTTATATTGGAACCTTGCTTGTGATCATGTTTGGTCCAAAGTCCAAACTAATAGATGCTTTTGGATATTAGTAACCATGATATCCACTCATGATGTAAAAGCATGTGCTTCCTGCTCACCACAAATACGCTAAGTTGAAATATACTTGAGTTTAATCAGATTAATGTGTTGAAATTTATATTATGATGTTTTAAAGGGACTGATGTATTGACCGCTAAAACATGCAACAACAATATTTTTGTTCATGTTTGTTGGGGTGATAATCTCACCACCTTATTGATTGGAGGTAATCATTTATTCAAGTTTGGCTCTAACCAAATACTTACCATATATTATTATTAATAAAAAGTAGTAATCTGAATTTACATATACGTAAAAGTTATTGAAGAAATAAAAAATATTATTTATGAATCGAGATTAGATGCGTAGATAAAAATAAAGTTTTCTAAATAAAATTTAAGAGCTGACTGTAAAGTTTTTTTTTACGGGGTGAGTATCTCAATCAAACAACTATTTTTTTTTCACAAAGGTAGACGTGACATAATATTAGCCAATGTCTAACTTAGGCGTGGCGAACTGAGTAATGCAACCAAACGTGCCCGCTCTTGCTCCCATGGTCGAGCTCAGTTCAGCGAAGCTGCTGCATGCATCCGAATTCTGAAATCTGAATTCTCTCAGTTTCTCACTCGTCGGGCACTTAATTACGCCGCGGTCAGTCGGATCGGTTCGTGCAGGCGCGTTCCACCAGACGACTTGGTCCCCGTCTCCTCAGCCCGCGGCCGGACCAGACTAAGGATCCGTTTGGTTAGACGATTTCTCTCGAATAAAAGATGTTCGTCTAAATTTTGAGACCGTTTGGTTGAAGGACAGCAGTGACAGGAGCGAACAGCGGAAGAAATATTTTCTAAATATGCTGGATGAGTTTATCCAAGAAAATTTACTGGATGGTGGCGGCCAGCGTTGCTGTTGGATGGTGACTATACTAGCTCATTCAAATTCGCCCATCAACCAAACAAAAAACCGAGCGATTCCATTCATCCAACCAAACAAAAAATTAAGCGACCCTACCCATTCTACTAAACAAAAAACTGGATGACCAAATCCCAAAAAAACTGGATGGCCATATCCCATCTAACTTCGCCCTCTAACGAAACGGACCCTAAATCTCCCTGCGTCCAGTCAGAAAAATCCGCAACAATTACGCCCCCAGCTCCATGAATCTCGATTCATTTTACATATTTTATATAGATGAGTCAGAATATATGTTGGTCAAATAGCACATAAGATATTAAATTATGTATTGTTATGTTGTAATCTATAAGTTAGATAGTTTATTGTCTTTTTTATAAGGTTGTTCCTTTGATCTAATACTTAGTCAGCAAATAATTATCGATGTTTTTGATCTATTTTTTTTCTTGTCCGAAATATAAGGGCGACACTCACACTGTCACACACTCGTACGACGGCGGCTAATGGCTGGCCTGCCGTGGCAAGACGGGTATCTCAGCTTCTCATCTCACATGTGTCAAACTAGCGAAGTCAAGCAAGAGGCTTTGGTTTTGTCACTTCGTTAGGTCGTACGTTGTGATGTTGTGCTGGAGACCTGCAGCGGCGGTGTGAGGTTAGAGCTCCATTCGTCCACCCATGTGAGCTCACATGCCCACGAATTGAATAGGATCGTAGGAAAAACGACGGCCACTATACTGTGCGATCAAACGTGGTAGATAAACCTGCAGGATGGTTTTCAGTTTTCACATTTAATTTGAGATTTCTGGGTGAAATGAACTTACTATTCTAATTGTGTGAGACGAGATCGCGAGAGTCAAATTAACTGAAACATGTAAATCACGGTTAAGCTTATAAGGATATAAAAAATATTAGAAAGACACGGGGATTTTTATCCAGATTTTTATCCCCATAGAATAATAGTCTTATATACCGCTAGAATTAGCTATAATAGTAAACTGTGTATTATAGAGTGGGTGTATTTTGGAGTCAGTTTCAAATGCTTCTAGCTTAGTTCTAAGTCTATATTTACTTACTTGTATATGCTTTTACTGCTAACATAAGGGTATATATCTAAAGACAATTTATAAATTGAGTAAGATGGTTGAGTCCCCTTAAGCATTGTCACATTAGAGATTATAGTGTAAAACTATATAAGGATTACAATGTAATTGGTTAATTGGTTTCTTTCTTAAAGGACAAGAACTCCGAAGCTGGTCAGTTAATGCGAGTCTTGGACATCATTCTAAAGCATGTATCTCTTGAGTTCTTAAGCGGCGTCAGTTGTGAGGGTCTTAGGCTCTAGGCATAAGCGGCGTCTTTTGGAGTTCTCCTTTTGGCTTTGGAAGGATTTCATCCCATTAGTAGAGCCATGATTACAATTTTATGTGTTATGGTGACAATGTCCTATAAATAATGCAAAAATATTTCTCCAGCAAACATGTAGCCATCAAGGTGGTAGGGAAAAGATGAATCTATATCTGATGATAAAGTTGCACCTCTTCTGCTTGTTCCATCTGATAACAGGCATGTCTTGTCGTTCGATGGCACTTGTGGTTGGCTGGTTGGTAGCGAAGAGAGTGCAGGAGCAGGTGAGTTTCTGTGGTCTGTAACATGGAGCAGTTAATCGACTCTTCTTTTGATGTTCACCTCCAGAGATAATTTTTGGGACAAAATAAAAACATGGAGATATGACGCGCCGTGTCATGGAAAAACTGGAAAACACGGTACAATTTCTGGTTTATTTGTTCAAGAAGAAAAAGAAAAATAAAGATTTAATAATTTATTATCGAAAAATTTAGTTATTTGATTATTTGTTATTTATATGATGATACGTGAGATCATATAAGTTTATGACTGTGAAGTTAAAGTGATAAATAAGGGTAGTAAGATTTAACTTTGCAAAAAAGAAAGTTGTACAATCCCTGAGTGTTGAAGTTAAACCGTGTTTCAAACGACAGTTTTCGTGTCTCCTATCAGTTGAATTGCTTTGCTGCCAAATCTGCATTGCAAACGGGCTAAACTTCACTTCAGAATTCAGGTGGGCTTCATCAGAAAAGCTGCTTTTCCAGCAGTCGGCAGCGTCCCTGGTGAAGTCGTAACGCGTCGCTGTAACGTGTCAGCTATGCTTCAGTGTAAGCGAAGCTTCAGCTGTTACTCACGCAGGTGACTGCCCGTGTAGGATTCTTCAACCTCGCTATCACTCTTGACGCCAGGTGCTAACCAGCTACTCCTTTCCGACTCATTCTACATATGTGAGTCGGTTTCATGACGAAATCCAACACAGAACCTGACCAAGAACACACACGAGAGATGACTGATTCTACACGAGTCATCTTCTTTGCGAAATCCAGCAGAGAGCATGACCAAGAACACACAACAACAGTACAAATCTGTAATAAGTTAGACATGTCTTTCGCCTCCGTCTGGAACCATGTATGCACGCACGCATGTGCGGCAGATGCAGAGGACAAACTTAAGGCCATGAACAGACAGACACTGGCCACATGCAACTCGAAAGAACTGTACTGTACCTATCGCAATCTGTTCATGAGATGGTTTGAGATGGACACTGGTCAAGGATGTGTACTGAATCAAAGACACTCTCATGAAGTCTCATCCCATGTGAAACTGTGTAAAAAACCCCGTCTTCGTTTGAGATGGAATGTGGTCATGTGATTGACAACATGTGCCATTACATTAGCCCGTTGATTTCACGTCAAAAGGTAGTCATCCATCCTCACCTGCAGCATAGGACGCCATGACGTTTTTATCTGACCAAACGGCAGTGAAAAACCCCAAAATAAAGCTGGGTTTGGTTTGGCAGATTTTAGATTTATGTCGTCATGTTTGATTGATCAAGGAGTGTCACCAAGCTAGTTAGCGACGCATCGCATTCGCAGTCTGTCCCTCCCGATGGCTACGTTTTGCTTGTGAGATGGGAGAATTCCTTGCGACACGAAAGGCTCCACAGAAAGAGAGGGTAAAACTCAGGGATCACATCTGAACCACGCCAAAGCTGGGAAAGAAGAGAACCGTGGTACTATCAATTGGGCGAAACTCACGGTGGCGGCAGAGACGTGCGATCAATGTTGCCCGGAGAGTTTGACCCAGATCATTCAGGAGCAACGAGGACGCATGCGGCATGGAACGTACAATCACTGTAACGTGCAGGCCATTGACATCCGTAATGCTGCGTCCGTACCTGCACGGCTGCACGTTCCTGCGTTTATTCCGGTGTGCCGTGTGCGTTAATCCTCGCTTCTTTTCATCGGTGCAGGCATTGCCTGCTCGTTGGTTCGGCTCAAATGAGATTTGAGATCCTAGAGTTGCTATGACTTAATCACTTTATCATTAATATATATATTCGATGATGTTAGGATCAACATATTAGTGATAAAGTCACTCTGCAGTTAACTGTAGACATCTTTTTCATCTCAGTTCTCCTCCACAGTCCACTCTTTAGTGGAGAGATTCGATAATCGACGACAAAAAATATGTTTTACTTTTTTGTTATTCTGATTTATATATTTAAAAGAAATATTTTCTTCGTTCTATAATATTATAATCTAAATCTAGATTTGATATTTAATAGTATAATAAATTTAAATACTATACTATAAAATATTAAATTTAATGTTACGTTATAATATTGTAAGATAGAGCAACGTAGTTACTTTTTCAGGATCCATACATTCACAGCCATGCCGGCGCTCACACAAGTCACAAGGCACCACCCGGCACGTCACGCGGGCGAGGCGAGGCGAGGCGAGGCGAGGCGAGAAAACCACCGAGCCGCACGCGCAGGGCGGCGCGCGGTGGCCAGTCCCCAACCCCACCAATCCGATCGGCAAATCCCCAGTAGTAGTCGCTGATTCCCCCCCAGATCCCACCGGGCCGCCACTAGCGGACGCACCCACCCGGCCAGCCCCGACTCCCCGAGTCCGCCAGACTACCGAGCGGGCGGAGGGCTTACAACGGGGGGCGTCATGGCGGAGTGCCGCAGCCTCATCGAGTTCCTCCGGGCGTTCGACCACCACCGAAGGGCGGCGGACTCGGCGGCGTGCCCCCGATCCAGGCGGGCCTCGTCGCCGTCGTCGTGCGGGTCGCTCACAGCGCTCTGCGACGCGATCGTGCTCCTGGCCGTGGTCGCCGCGCTGGGCTTCCTCGTGGTGCCGTACGCGAAGGTGGTGCTCCTCGAGATGGGCGCGCTGCTCCACCCGGCCGCGTCGTGCCTCTCGGTCGCCGCCTTCGC
>KE370855.1:79745-98951 GCA_000418225.1 Zizania latifolia
ATATAGTTAGTTAGTTAGTTAAAGTAATTTTGGTGTAGGGAGTACCACTGTTCAAGGCTTCAAGCAGGTTATAAACGGGCAAAATGCAGCCGGACGGGATAGCCGGAGACCCGATAGCCCGTTCCCCACTTCCCTTATCCGGAAACAGCCTTCCCCCTCCCTAAAACCCCCACGCAGGCAGCGCTTCTCCGGCGAAGCGTCGCGGGCTCTCGCGGCCATGGCGATGGCGTCGCCGCTCTCTTGCTCATTCATCCTCCCGGCAGCCGCAGCCGTTATCTCCACCGTTTCCATCACACGCGCCCCCCGGTTCCTCACCTCCCAGCGTGCCGTCCCACCTCGCCGCCCCGTCGCAGTAGTCTCCTCTCCCAAGGCCGCGTCACCCGCCGCCGTCGAGACCCCCGAGGAGTACATGGACGATGTTGACGCGGTGAACATTGCGCAGGATGTCACCCAGGTGCATGGCCGTTTCCCCATCCTTGCATAGTTGCATACTCCTTTTGTGCTTCGTTCGATATGGGAATGGGCAACATCTAAAACCGCACAGGGAAGTTCTAAACTGTAATTCCATGTAGATTTTGGTCATTTTCTATGAAATCACAACGGGAGTGATGAATAGTTGGCTAGATCTCTTTTTTGTTGTTGTTCAGGATGTGACTCCATTCTGATCAAACATTTACCTTGTCAATCAGCTAATTGGGAAAACCCCAATGGTGTATCTGAATAATGTTGTTGATGGCTGTGTTGCTAATATCGCTGCAAAGCTTGAGTACATGGGACCTTGCAAGAGCGTCAAGGATAGGTATGTGCTCATCATTTCCGTATGCTTTTCTGTCAGTGACACATCTCATCCATATGTTTTTCAGGATTGGATTAAGCATGATTAATGATGCCGAAGAGAAAGGATTAATTTCTCCCAACAAGGTTAGATTGCTTTATAATATTTGCAATATTACCATCACGACAATTCTAAGTTATGCATGTACTTTCTACTATGCAGACCATTTTGGTAGAACCAACTACTGGAAATACTGGTATAGGCCTGGCTTCTGTGGCTGCAGCTAGGGGATACAAGCTAATAGCAACTGTACCTTCATCAATAGATGTTGAGAGGCGCATTCTTCTACGTGCATTTGGAGCTGAGATTGTGTTAACTGATCCTACCAAGGGACTAAAAGGAGCTCTTGATAAAGCTGAGGAAATAGTTTCAAAGACACCAAATGCACACATGTTTCAGCAGTTTAACAATTCAGCTAATAGTGAGGTGGAACTTCAAGCCATATCATTTACTCTTTTTTGATATACGTTATGTGAAATATGTAAAATTCATTTGCCAAATTCTTCTTTAAAAATCTATTGAGAAGCCACTTGTATTTACAGATCCACTTTCAAACCACAGGCCCAGAAATATGGGAAGACACATTGGGTACTGTTGACATACTTGTTGCAAGCATTGGTACAGGTGGTACTATTACCGGCACTGGGCGGTATTTGAAACTGATGAACAAAGATATTAAGGTCTGTGCTCTTGTCTGCACAAAGATATCAAGGTCCAATTGACATAAGTGCTGCAACTTCCATTCATTAAGTCATGAATATAGAATGTGCCACTACTATCCCTAGTAAATTTATCAGAATTTTTGAAGGCTTCTAGATGAAAATGAAAGTTGAAACACATGCCATTTGCACATGGTACGCCCCAAAGAAAATTGTATCAAAACGATTACCTTGTTCCGTGCCTAACTAATTGATCAACATTTCTATGATTCTATCGAATCCAATGCTTTTGCATTGGATTTTACCTTTCTGTAAGTTGTTTGTTGGACGACCAGTTTCCTGATGTACTGTGATTTCCACTAGGTTAATATTGACATGTCTGTGTTTTTTATACCTTTAAGTTAAATTCACTTATGTGTTTTACATTGTTAATATCAGATCATTGGGGTAGAACCGGCTGAGACTAGTGTAATCTCTGGCAACAATGCAGGTAAATGAAATACATCACAATTGAGTAATCAGACACATTTAGGGATCGAGCATGTTGAGTGTATTTTTCTTGGCATTGACATCCTTTTGGTTGATGTCACATTAAAAACAGGTTACATTCCAAGCATATTGGATGTTCAGCTGCTTGATGAAGTTGTGAAGGTCCGGAATGCCAACTTTAGTAGGCTTTTTTGTTTGGAGATTTTGCTGACAGTTCCTGCAGGCTGCTGACTTAATTATGATTTTTGAAATTGCAGGTCACCACAGCGGAGGCAGTCAATGTTGCAAGGGAACTTGCACTAAAAGAGGGCCTGCTGGTGAGCTACTACACTATTAAATGAATTGCCTTTGGAGTTATTATTGATTCATCATGAAATTACAGGTTGGCATCTAGTTCACATTGCCAGATACGAGATACATAACTTATTATGGGGATTGTATTACAGGTTGGCATTTCATCAGGTGCTGCCACAGTTGCTGCTATTAACGTCGCCAAAAGACCTGAAAATGCTGGAAAGCTGATTACGGTGAGAGCGTGTTCTTTTTATCTAATTTTAAAATTGCTGGCAGCCTCTGGGATTATAGTGAAGCTGGTTCCTTTGTGACTTTGTGATCTTATGATCCACTCAGATAATCAGATGACTAATTAGTACTGATTTTTGCAGGTTATTTTCCCCAGCTTTGGAGAAAGATATATCTCTAGCATTTTATTCCGTCCGATATATGACTCAGTACGAAGAATGAGGAAGAGATGACTAACTTCTACCACCCCGGGCCAAGAGGATGGAGGTTGTCATTTCTGAACCTGACCAGCTTCCATGGCATAACAGATTTTGAAGAGTGAGGTCCCAGGTAGATTACACCGAGCAGTGTCTGAAGTTCTGAAATGCCGGAGGCACTGGTCACAGAATTTTGAAATTGCGCACGGTTGCTGACGAGTGGGCTGTGAGCCTGCAATTTGGTTCCAGGGAAACCTGTCCAAAATTATCCATAACTGTAAATCATCTGTACCAAGCGTCGGGAACCAGACTACACGTCCACGGTGGAATATGTAGGATTAGATGTTGCAGCTCGCATAGGATCTTTCTACCAGTAGTATAGGCTCGGGAACGAGATAGACTTGTAATGTGATAATTTTTTAGCTGATCTTATTATCTCACTGAGCAAAAGTCTGCACAGCTTTATTACACTTTTGACGATCTCATCTCTGATTATTTCATTTGGACAACGCTTGTTTACTTTGCAAAGCCGAGAGGGCTTCAGGACTTGATTTTCCGGAAGTTCAGTATGTATCTATTCGTTTTCTCGTGCTTTATTTGACACACGGTGCGATTCCACGTTGCAGATTCTCACAACGAGGCCAGGTTTCTTGATGTCTTTGTTGCAACGTGCAGGCATGCACGCCACTGACAAGAGAGGAAAAGGGACAAAGGGTTCTTCTCCATGTTTAACCAGGCAAGTCGATAGGAAGCACCGCTGATCTTTCAAGTGCGGAAAAGAATATATTCTCATCATGGTGTGTACCGTCCAGCCGCCAGCCGTTTTGTGCCATCTCAGAATATGAGGATAGAAATGGGCTGTGTTGTGCTTATCTGTCTTTCACGAAGCTGTGGGCGGTCTGCTATTCTACAGGCCAGGTCTGACCAAATTGCTTTGGTTGACCTGTGGTTTGAATATGTGTATATACATATATTAACGTGCAGATTGTTATTATGTACGCTTGGCGATTGAATACCCCTGAATGAACTCCTGTTTAACGTTCACAGGATATTTTGCATTGCAAAAATCAAATCCTAAAAGTCCTTTCAGGCTACTTTGCATGCACGTCAGAAACATATGTTGCTCAGCTCATTCAGATGTACAGCCAAGTCTGAAGATGCCATGCATCTGACGTGGTTAACCACAGCAGAACTGGAGAAGATGAGAAGAAAAAGGATCCTATTTGCGGCTCATCGGAAGCTTTGACTGGACCAAAATCCGGATACGAAAGCGGAAGCCTCCTTGCCCCGCGGCGGCGCGGCCGACGTGGCGCGCACGCCCTCCGTCGGCGCGCTCGCTTTTGACCTGGCCGCTCTTATCCCCACGGCAAACAGAGGCCCACGTGAAGTACACTTGTCATCTGAAATAGTCTGAATGACTGATCCGAAGTTGGGACTTATCTTGGCCCTGTATTTCAGAGTACATTCATCTTGCTCTGCTCTTTACAAAAATGAGAATATAAAAGACAGTCCTAATGCTAAACCCTAGATACTATAGATAATTTTTATATTATCTATATCATCAAAAACTAGTTAACTATCTTAATATATATACTACTAATTTAATGTTATACTCTTTTATCAGGCTTTAAATGCTATGTAGTAACTAGTTTCATATAGTTATATTTTAAACATCTTTTCTTATTTAATATATTAATATATTATCGATATAATACTAGAGAATCATTCTAGCTGAAACATCGAAACTACTATAATATTATTTGTTTGGCTCTAACTATAACACACAATGGTCCATGGGCTACAACATGCACAAAATATAAGGTTCTATTTAATACAGCTCTAAGTTCGAGATTTACACTAAATTTGTGGTTTGTACAATATAATATAATAAAATAATTTAAAATTTTATTTTTATTTCAAAATAAAAACTAAATGCTTTTAATTTATTCGTAACTTTAAAACTAAATTAAACCAGCTCAAAAGATCTAAAACAAGCCTAGTCTCCTCTCCGCATCCGTCTCCCAGTAACATCCCGACTCTTATTACAGCGAACAAGGGAATTAGAGCCCACCTGTCAGACTGCCAGGTATATACCGACCGTTCGCCGCACCACCAGAAGCCAATACGCGCGACCTCCTCCTCCCGCGGCCCTCGCCGTGATCCCGTTCCCGTTTCCCAAATTCGCAAATCCTCCACGTCGTCTCCATCCCCGTCTCCGAGCCAAGAGGTTGGAAGGGAGCTCAGATCCGGTCCATCCGCGAAGAGTGACCTCGCGGATCCCTCGCCGCCGGGCCCTCCGATCTCGTCTGGGTTAGTCGTCGTCGCGGTTGCCGGAATCCGCCGAGTTGGATCACGAGGAATAATCCGTAGCGTTGAGGGCGCCCGGTGAGGTTACGATGCCTGCGGTGCTCGCCGCGTTCGCCAGCCTCCGCGCGGCCGCCGCCATCGCCTCCGGGGACTCCTCCTGCCCTTGTTCCCATCGTCTCAAGCCCTCGTCCTCCTTGCGTTTTAGTAGTAGTAGTAATAATATTTTTGGTAGTAGTAATTGTCTTTAACAATTGCCTTCCCCTCGTCGCCCACGCCCGTCGGTCCTTTCTTCGCGTTGTTCGCGGTCTCGGATTCGATTTGGCTGTGCTCGATCTGAGGCTTGTTTGGTTTTGGGGGGGTTCGGTTCTCGATCTCAGGCTTTCGCGGTTGTCGCTGGTTGGTGTCTGGGTTCGGTCCGTGGCTTCAATCAGAAGCGACCGGGATTGTTGGAGGCGGTGATTGTTGTTGCTTCGGGCAAAGAGGTATTAAAACGATGCCAATTTACTATCAATTTTGCACTTTTGCTGTTACTAATGCTATGGAGTTTTTGCCATGGAAATGTGCCACTATCTTCAACTTCGATTTTTAGTCTATAAGATATATGTACATGTCTATTTTATATTTCATGCATTACCTTATGATCATGTCAATATTATAGGGTTTGCTCTTATATGCAGCATTTTATTTGATAAGCAACTAAATGTTATGCTTAATTGTTTGTGTAGAGACAGCAGAAATCTAAATAGCTTTAATCACCCTGCTTCCTCAAGTAAAATGGACTTGAAATTTAAGTTAATATATACATATATACGAGCAGTCATGCTCATGCACATGGATGCCCTCATTTTTATATATTATGGATTTATGATCTTAAAAAATCGTGTCAACTGTCAAGTAAATTAGATGAAAGTTCTTGTACAGCGTTATAAGTTATAACTGCATAAATAAATTTTCATCTGACTTAAACCCATTTTCCTTTTCAGCAGAATTCTCTCCTGAATTTGGAATTAGTCTTGTGGATGGGCGGACCTTTCGTAGACTCTAATGCCAAAGGTGTTAGCAGCTGCTTATGTCTCTGCCATGGCACCTGTGAAAAGGCAGATTTGGAGCATAGCTCTTGTGCTTGCTCTGGAGATGGAAATGTTGAAGCTGGAATAGCTTTTGGCCAAGATGATTTGGTTGTCGAAGAAAACGAAATTGCAATGGCTATTGCTGAAATGATGCATTTCTACAGTGATGATGATGATGAAGGGACAGATACTGATGATGACTCTGATGAAAATGAGGATCCACTTTCTCTGGAATCACATCCAACTGATGATTTAGTGGATATTGGCACTGAATTGGTCACATCACCTACCTTTCCTAGCTGTAATGCATCTGAATCACCAATTGACAAATCAGACGATGGAAATTCCTCCATTAATGTAAGTATTTGATTCCATGACAATTATGGCTTCCTTGTTCAACATTAGTTGTATCATGTTGTCACTCGACAGTCATGCTTGAAGAATTAGATAGCTAAGTATCGTGGCATCACTGCATCAGTTGCTGTGTTGTTCGATTGTTGTTGTGTTGATGCCAGTTATGTCATGTTCTATATATCTCTGAAGTTTTCTCAGAATGTTTGTTTTTATTCCTGTTATTCCACCTGTATTATTTAGTTCTTTATATATTGTTTCCTGATTGGGAGTCTTGTTTATTTGAAATCTGCAATAACCGTAGGATCTCACAGGGCTGTATGTGAATCTTTTATACGTGCAGAGCACTCCAGTGTTGGCTTCCGCAATGAAAGGAAGCCGTGCAAAGCGGGGAATGGTCACAAGATTGAGTGTTTCATGGGCCCCTGATGTATACGATCCTCCTGTTACATCTGGGTCGCACACTGTGAGGGGGCATCAAAGAAGCTCAAGGAAGAGCCACTACAAATACAAGTCCGCAAAGAGCAGTAGCAGCCGCAGTAGCAGCAGTGGGAGCAGAAAGGACAAGAAATATACTCGCTACAGCAGCAGCAGCAGTAACTACAAAAGAGACAGGAAACCTTCTCACCGCAGTGCCAATGGTGGTGGTGGAAGCGGCGGCGGCAGCAGCAGCAGCAACAGAAAAACTGACACTAGTGCTGCTTACTATCGGAAGGTATACACAATCAGTAGCGGCAGCAGAACTGACACTGCTTTTCCTCAGTGTGGCAAGCTGTCTCCGTTGGTGCCATCTGAGAGTTCACCACTTGAAGAGGCCGTTCCTGTAGTCAAGACCATGGAACCGATTAAACGCAGCTCCAGCTGCTGCAAGGAACAGCCTTTCAGCGTTCTGTCACGCCAATTTGTGGCTGCGAAATACAAGGGGATGTTCTCCTTTTGGAGTCAGAACCAACTAGCATCGTAACAATCCGTCGGTACATCCTACTCGTATTCCGCTTCACTGTTTATGCCTTATCGCATTTTGTTACGCAGTTTGATCTGTTGTATTTGATGTTTGAACATCAAGAGATGTTTCCAAAAGTTGTCGCTCGAGGTATGTATTCATACTCGGGCTCCTTATCTTCCCTTATTTATTCGTGTAATCAGTACGACTGTCGTATGTTTTGTTAGATCTGTTTGAACCTTGGACGTCATTAAATTAGTGCAATTATGATCAGCTGTTTAGTTGATTTGTTTTACAAATGTTCTGGTAAAACGTGTTTCCTAGGAGTTTCAACTCGAGTTGATTCAAAGATATTACGTGGGCACGAAATCCAAAAATGATCGTGATGCTGAAAGCACATTATAGAAAGTAACCGGAGGTATACAACCTGTAATCCATAACAAGGGAGAAAGGGCTCTGCCTATGCGTCGAGAATTATCTTGCCACGTCTGTCCTTGCAATCGCGTAACCTGATATAATCTTTATATTACCCTTCACATCAGAACTGTCGAAAGTTGGAAGCCGCTGTTCCTGCTAAGTCCAAGTTCCAACTGCTCTGTGATGTCTTCAAAAAGGTTGTCTGCGATCTCCAATGATCGCAAATCTGCCTTGCTGTAGAGCCCAAACAGTATGACCTTGTAGTTGCATTACCAATTAGAGCGGGCAACCATCAACCATCAAATATGCATGGCCTTCCACAGTTGACAGTTCCAACCTCTGGCATCTGGGCGATCCTTTTGCCTTCTGAGTGCACCATGTCCAAGTGGCAATGCCATGTTTATGTCATGAACTGCAAAATGAAAACTGTCCGTGATATCAACTTGGCATAAAGGAACAAACCAACATTAACCAAACATTGAAATGCGAACGCACCCAACTAAATCGAGCGTTTAAAATGACCAACTTCTATAAGTTGTGTAATGCATAGGGCAACCGTGACAGATACATTTCAACAAACAGTGGCAGGAAAGCTGTTTCCTTTTCATTTTAGGTTCTGTTGGTTGAGTAGGACATCCACACCCGTCACTAATGTCGTTTCTTTCTGGTTAGTTAGAAGCATTAGGAGAACGAACAACAGCACAAAAAAAGAAAAAGAAAAATCATGTTTAGTTCAATTCCTTGAGTAGTTGAGTGATTGTACCGTAGCGATGCGAAATTATGTTCAGTAGCCATTGCTGTTGATGTTGGACTCCCAAAGAGTTTTACGCCAGATCCCCCTGCTGTGTAACAACCGAACAATATCCAATAGATTTAGCAATCACCAAAAGTCCTTGCATGAAAAACTTCCCTCAAGAAATCTATGGAAGCGAACATGGTCCCCAACAATGATTTCTCGTTTGTATGACTTGCTTATAATTTTTGAGACTTCATGGCAATCTGGACATAGTCTCAAATTCTTTACCACCCGTATGACATAAGGTGCTTCTGTCTTCAACAAACCATATGCAATGGCTAACCTTTCGCTATGTTCACAGAGTGCAACTTCTTTTTCCTCTTCACCAACATCATGAAGCACAACTGCAGTCCAAGGCTTGTGGCCGGCGCGTACCACATGGTCAGCTATTTCCCTAAGTAACAGTCTTGTCTCCTTTATTTCAGGGTGTGAATCATCACTCACCACAAATTTGTGAAGGTAGCCATTTATTTCAAATTTTCAATAGAACTACAGCCAGCAACAACATTAACATTGTTTTCCTTCGTCTTTTTCCTCATATAGCTTACTCTATCCCACTGAAAGTTCGATGCATACAAATTTGAGAGCAGAACAAAATTCTCTGGATTGTGAGTCTCTAACTCAAGGAGCCGTTTTGATGCTGATTCCACCATATCAAATCTGTTTGAGTTTTTACTGGCAATGAGAAGAGTCCTCCAAATTACTGAATTTGGAGGGATAGCCATGCTAGCAACAAATAAGTACGCTTCATCCAAGAGGCTAGAGCGACAGAACAGGTGAACCATGCAACCATAGTTCTCCATTGAAGGTTTAATTCCAAATTTTCACATAGTAAACCAATGTTGTCGGCCATCATTCACTAACCCACTGTGAGCACAGGCTGACAACACACCTATACAAGAATTTAGATAGAGCTATAAGAATGGTTAGATTTACCATACCTTTGTAACTAAAGACTTCATGAATTCTAGCATTTTGCGAGCTAATACAGAGGATAATGCAGAAAGCATCCCTATTTTGAACCTTCATTTAACAATTCACCATATACAAGAAGATATCCTGTATGGCATCAACTAAGTGCATTCACGAGCCAAGTTTTATAGTAGCATGGTACAAAACATATGCTAAATAAAGCTGACGGATTGTCTAAAATTGTACTGTTCAAAGTATAAATCCTTTTGCCGGACATATTAACTGGCTTTACATTTGTCATATGCAAGTAAATCCATATCAACAAGTCATCACCAAAACAAACTAGGTATCACTATAGACACAAATGACAAAAGCAAAACATTATTTTTACCTTAAGCTGTAGCATTCTTGACAAAAAGCTTCAATACATCCTCTACAAGCTCATGTATCGGAAATCTGATGATCATTGCGCTCCATGCCTTGGTATCCCTCTCCACCATCGTATCAAACACTCCCTTTGCCCGCTCTATCAACCCACACTTTGCATACATGTCAATTAACGCTGAGCTCAGCTCAAGATCGACAGTGATACCTCATCTGGATTCATCCCTGCCGCTTGCATCTCTCGGAACAGCCCCAAAGCCTCCTTAACCATCCCAACCCTCGAGTACCCCCTCCGATCATGGCACTCCAAGCGGCCAAATTCTTGTCCCCAATCATGCCATCAAACACTGTCCTGGAAAGCGCAACCTCCTCGCGTAGTCGCATTTGGCATAGAGGTTAAGCAAACCGATCTGCACGTACGGGCTCGGCTCAAGCCCCCGGCTCAAAGCCTGCGAGTGCAGCTGCCGGCACGGCCGCGCACGACTTGAGCGCGAACGCGAGCGTGAAGCTGTTGGGGTGCGGGGACCCGGCGCGCAGCATGCGGCGGTAGACAAGGACGGTGCCCGCGGCGGGGGCGCTGGGCGCGGAGAGCGCGCGGATGAGGGAGTTGTAGCAGAAGGCGGTCAGCTTGTATCGCGGGCGTACGACGCCCCGGCGGCCGTGCCTGCGGCGGCGGCTGCGGGCTGCGGGCTGCGGCTACGAGGGATAGGCCGCACCGCACGCTCGTATCGCGGAGATTGGGCTGTAATATGGTCCGTGAGCCGTGGCAACTTCGTGCGGAGGTCTCGTTTAGCTGATGGGCTTCTCCCTCCTCTTTCGCAGGCTCGCGGCAGATCCCCTCAGTTTATGCTCTGCTTGTGATGGAGAGAAATGGACTCCACGCATCTCCAATTCACCAATTCCTTGGTACATCCGAGGAGGGCAACGTCCACTGTAACGCTGCGACGGAAGCTATTATAATTTTATTTAACGTTAACTATAAGATAATAATATTAGTACTCTATCTATGCATACTAATATTACTACTCTATCTAGGCATAGTTAAATGGACTATAAAATAATAGACGATAACACATACTCTTTGTTCTATATTCTTCGTGTCAGCAAAAAGCATTGGTCTTTAAGACGGTAGAAATATACCATTGCACATACCCTTCACGCGGGCAAACACAAACGAGATCCGCGCGTGCCGTGCACGGTGCTCCATCCCGAGAGATTCACAACGACCCGACCCAACCCAGCCCAGCTGGGAGTTGGGAGAAGAGAAGAGAACGAGCCGCGCCCGCGAACCAGCCACTTTGCGGGAACCGGACGACCGGAGGGGGAAGCAGTAGCGCACGATGCCCAAGACCAAGCAGCAGCACGTCGGAAGTTGCAATCCAAAGCAAAAAAGAATTACAAGGAATTCCCTCGCTGACAGGCGGCGGCGTCCCGTCCTACTCCTCCCCCACTTTCTCCCCACCTTTTGCCGCGCCTCCCCGGTCAACTCCACCCGCCACCCCGGCCGGCGCTGCGCGGGGGTGGAGATCGCGACGCGGGCGGCACGTGCGGAGAGGAGGAGGAGGGAGGAGGAGGCACTCCTTCCTTAAACAATTCCCTCATTCCGCTACAGCTGTCGTCGCCTCTCCTCCCCAGGCTTAAAGGATCCGCGGCGCGGAGGCGGGCGGGGCCCTCCCCCAATGCCCGTGCATTCCTCGGCCGCCGCCTCCGACCCCTTGCCGGAATCGCCGGGTGGGTTTGCTTCTCTCGCCTGGTAGCAAGCGCTCTCTCTCTGGCTGGCTGGCTGGCTGCATCGTGGGCAGGAGGAGCGGTTGTTGCCTGACTCCCTGGCTTTGGGGTCCTTGGGATCCTGGGAGAGGAGGTGGTGGTATCCGGAGGTTCTTCGAGCCGCTGAGGTGGGTGCATCTTATGTGGCATTGTGCGTCTGGGGTGCGTGGGGTCCTGGAAGGGAGGGCTGGGGATTCAAAATTGTATCTTCGTGGGGTTTTGAGTTGGCGATCGTCGAAATCTTCTGTTGCGAATATTGGTGACTGTTGTGTGTTCTCGTGTTTCTTCCTTCTCTGTTCCACGGGCGATTTTGGATCGTTTGTTTCTTGTTAACTTGTAACAGGAAATTTTTTCTTTGCAACAGTAAGTCTCTGATTTGCCCCCTTCAAAAAAAAGTCTTGATTTGCTGCCTGTCATTTCGAAAATGTGCTCAAGTTTGATTTTTTAATTACTTGTTTCCCCTGAGCAAACACAACCACTGTCTCTTATATTACGCTCTTTTCAATTACTGTGTGGTCAATCTCTGAATTATCCATTTACCGACATCTTACTTTTATGAACACTATAGTGCACTGCTTGCAGATTCTTTGTGATGCACCTGGACTCGTGTTAGGACTTGAAAGTTGAAACTGAGCAAAGAAAACCTTTGCCAGTTCAGTAATTAATGTCCTTCACTGGTGAGGAAAAAATGAAGGTGACTTGCTAATTACATCTCCACAGTTGCATTATGTAGAAAACTAGAAATGAAACACTTCCAAGTCTAAATGCACGGTTGCATTTCAGGGTTGTCACCCAAAACTTTTTGGGACAAAGGAGAATAAAGTTGCAAAGAGAACGACAGACAGCCCATGCTGCGACACCGGTTGGTTTCATATTCTTTGTTTCCAAAAATTTCTGTTTTTTCTTCCTTTCCTGGGTCGTTGTTCTAATGACATTGGCAGTTAGACTAATGTAAAAGGGAGATTGGAACATATACTCTCCTTTTTTGCATTAAACACAATTCTTATGCATATTCCCCAAAATAATGTTTATACTGTCATGGATGCTAGCTGAATGATTGTTCTTTATCTTTCCAGTTGAATATGATTAGGGGTTGTTTGGATCTCAAGTTTTTTTTACTTGTTTAAGAGTCTATTTGCCAAAAAATCCGAAACCTTGGATGGTTAAAATACAATAAGACCATGACAACTAAGTCCATTTGAGTTTTACAAAAAATAGCTCCTGCCTTTTTTCACAAAACTCAAAATATAAATAGTAGTAAATAACTTTAAAAGGGTGGTATATGTTGTGTTTGGGTGGGGGTGAGAGATTAATTCAATTAGTTAATTCCACTAACCAGTTCCTTTTGCCCTTGGATCATAGAAGCATCTAACTGTGTCATATGGTCTTACATAACGGCAGGTAAGCTTTGCTCAAGCTCTTCTAATGCAGCATCCTCTTCCTCCTTAAGAGCACTTTCAGGTACACAAATATCTAAAAAATAATGAATTTTTATCTGATTATATGGATGAGGAGGTCCAAATTAAATTATTAGCGATTTTATTTGTCTTCTTGTGCTGCTTTGAACTAAATGGAACAAGAAGTTAAGGGCATGCGTCTCAGTCATTTCCTGGCCCAAACATCTAATAATACAACAACTGAGCCTGTCAGGTACAACAGTTAAAATATCAAATTCCAAACATTTGTGCATACTCTATGCCAACTAGACCAAACTGTTCAACTTCTGCTTTCATTTTACAGAATATTTGTCTCCACCTGGAATGTTGGAGGAAAAACACCTACCGCTGAGTTGAACCTGGATGATTTTCTCCCCACTGATGATCATTCAGATATTTATGTTTTGGGGTAGGTCTTCCATTGACCTTTTCTTAATATATATGTGGAAGTATTTCGTGCCAATTTTACTAATTACAGTGTCAATGTTATCCGACTTTCTCCGTGTGTGTTAATTTCTTGAAATGCTGACTTTGGCATATAAGAGTATACTGACTACATAGCTGAACAAGGTAAAGAAAGGAAGTTCCTTAATTGCTCTATGGTATGATTGTCATTGATGTGTTTGGCATTTATATTCAGCACAATGAGTAATAATGTACTTCAAGCTTCAAGAGTATCTAGTGTTTCCTTTTCCGCCCATTAACTCAAGTTTGTATACATCAATTCCATTCATTTAAACTTTGAACAGTTTTCAGGAAATTGTTCCTCTCAATGCTGGCAACGTGCTTGTAATAGAAGACAATGAACCAGCAGCCAGATGGCTTGTTCTTATAAACCAAGCACTAAACCGGCCAGCTGACACTGATGCCAATGTCTTTCAGCATGAGCCATCGCCCTCCATTGATTCTACTGCCTCTCGAGCTTCTTCAAGCCTCGATACTTCATTTTCTGACCTAGCAAAAACATCAAGTAGTTCCACAATCTTCCAGAAGTCTTATCTAAAAACCATTAGGAAATCCTTCATGCCAGTCCAGAGAAAACGGCTCAAGGCCTGCAACTGCCCTATAGAAAGGGCCAAATCATCCTACAGGGATGCTTGCTTCGGATGCCCCAAAGCATACACTTATGAAATAGATTCCTCGGAAGAGGATGATGAGGAAGAAAAGAAAGAGAAATCGAGGGATTCTAATGGATCTGTGTGTAGTGAAGTAATTTCTGCTCCAACCGCAAGGGATCAGCTAAAATATAATCTCATAGCATGTAAACAAATGGTTGGCATTTTTGTTACTGTGTGGGTGAAGAAGGAACTAGTGCAGCACATTGGTCATCTAAGAACTTCTTGCATAGGGCGAGGAATTCTGGGTTGTCTTGGAAACAAGGTCAGGACCAAATCATAATATCAGTTTGAAGGAATCCTGCAAGTACTCCTTTTCCTCAATACACTTCCACTGCAGGGATGCATATCGGTGAGCATGACACTGCACCAGACAAGCTTTTGCTTCATCTGCAGCCATTTGGCTTCAGGTCAGAAAGAAGGCGATGAGTTCCGAAGGAACTCCGATGTTCTAGAGATACTGAGGCTTACATTGTTTTCAAGGGTCTGCAGGAGAGGTGTACAAAAAATCCCAGAGAAAATTCTTGAGCATGAGTAAGAACATGGTTTTAGTGTGCTTGTAAACACATGTATCATGTGAAGTTGGTATTTTCTAAGCTATGCACTGTTTGTTTCAGTAAGGTGATATGGTTTGGAGATCTGAACTACCGTATTGCACTGAGCTACGCAGATACCAAAAAGTATTTGATGGAAAATAACTGGGATGCTCTCTTTGAAAGGGATCAGGTAACTTCCTTCTCATTGGAGGAAATTGTTCCAGTTCTTAGTCTGCAACTAATTCCATCTACCAGAGAGTCATAAAAAATAATTTAATTACTATTTCAAAAGAAGACCGTGGAAACAATTACATAATTTTTTTTGTTTAAATACAGTGCTGCTCTGTGCTTACAGGGTATAAATTTAAAACAAATGGAATAAAAAATATGTGAGAAATCATTTGAACACTTAGTATTTTCATTGGAAGTTACTTTTCCTCTGCATAAACACTTCAAAATGTCCATTTCCCTTATGCTCTGTATACCTTTTACTCAAGCTTAAAATTGAATGTGATGCTGGGCGAGTATTTAAGGGGTGGAATGAAGGGAAGATATATTTTGCTCCAACATACAAGTACTCCTATAACTCAGATGCTTATGCTGGTGAAACTGCAACATCAAAGAAAAAGAGGAGAACGCCAGCATGGTATGTAACTATGTACTATTTTTAGTTAGTCTTCAGTTATAATAAAGATATA
Organism: Zizania latifolia; assembly: GCA_000418225.1. Classification (NCBI taxonomy): domain Eukaryota; kingdom Viridiplantae; phylum Streptophyta; class Magnoliopsida; order Poales; family Poaceae; genus Zizania; species Zizania latifolia. The sequence continues at coordinate 95,180 of KE370855.1, forward strand.
ATATAGAAATGTAATAATCATACTATGTATAATATAGAAGTATAGCAACTGGATACAAGCATAACATGTATTACTATTCTTGTCTGCTACACGAGTAAGAGGCAGCACTCAGCAGTGCTTGGCACGGAAGGAAAACAAAGTACGCAAGTAAGCAAGTTACTTCCGTGGCAAAAAAATCAAATAAAATGGAAATACTGCATACCGTAGTTGTCATGTAATATAACATAAACTAACTCACTAAAGCATATGATCAAACTCACTGTAGTTTATTCAGTTTATGATTATGTTGCATATTTAGTGAATTTCTTTACAATTTCCAGTAGATGTACCATGAAAAGGTTGCCTTTTTAGTTTTGAACAGCCGTTTGCTTTGCTATTGCATTGTGTTCCTCTTAAGTAGTTGGACTTACTCAGGTGTGATCGAATATTGTGGCGTGGGGATGGTATTGTGCAACTATCCTACTACCGCGGGGAATCTAGATTTTCTGACCATCGTCCTGTTTGTGGGAACTTCGTTGTTGAAGTTGAGCTACAAAACAAAAAGACAAAGATGCGCCTATCAAATGCTCACATGAGAATTGGTGCTGAAGAGCTCTTACCACAGGACAAAAATAAGGGTAAAGGTACAACACTCCTTGCTCACACAATGTGAATGTTATCTCATCAAACCTAATCTTAGTGTATATTAGCCGTGTAGACTCGTACTACTTTTCTTGTTCTTATTGTTGCTTCACTAATCCATGCACTAGTATTAACTAGGTTCATAAACTAAAACTAGCTGGACTGAACTCCTCTAGTTGTGTAACTACAGAAAAGTTACACTTTCTGCTAAGATATCTCTCTCTCTCTGTCTCTCTGTCTGTGGTCTGGCTTAATTTTTTGAACTCTAGAGTAAACAAGAAGATGCCATGTACATCGTCATTAAGCTAGGCATAACATGTTCTGAAGTTTATGACTCACGTTGAAGATTGATCGCTATGTTCTTAATTCCATTTTGCAGGTTCATCACGAAGCACGAACTCTCCAAAAAATCCGGAATAATGTGCAGAAGCCATATCGTTTCGTTTTTGAGTCACTGGAGTGCCTGTTATACCTCTGAGCAAAAGGAATGTGATATTTAAATTTGGGCAGCAAATTTAGGTATTCTTTCCAATACGAAATGGCTGATTGTCTATTCGACGAGATGCTTACCACAGTTACCAGTTTACCACCGAAATGCTCCTTTGTACCGTGTTGGTTGCACAAGCGGTCCAATAGGGCAACAATGCATAGTTTTTTTTTTCCTTCGTCTTCTTTTTCTCTTTTTGCAAAAGTTACTGACCCTGCTGTATTCCCTGCGTTTTTTAGCTTTCGTGGAAGAAAAGGACAGAATGCTTCTGCTTTGTCCTGGTTTGTCGACAACTGTGAACTAGTAGCGTACCGTCGTCTGGTGCCGCCTTCCGATTAGGGAATATTCAATGATTTATTGCACTTAAAAGTGTCTTTATTATTTACTATTTTGGTCTACTAGCTTCAGATATCATGTGATAAATAATTAAATTGTACAAACTTAAAAATGATAAATCTTTAAATCTCTTGAGGCCTGTTTGGCAGCTAGATGTAGACCCCTGTAGGGCAGGTTGTGTCACCAGGATTTTTTTCATTTATAAAAATAGACTTTCCTTTTAAATTTTACAAAAAAAGTTGCCAATCGGATGGAGTTTTTTAAAAACCATATATTCAAAGGTTTTATTTTAAAAAAACGTCGCATCGCCCCACACTCGATCACCTCCGCTAACCAGCCCAGCTGCCCTCCAAAATCAAGCGTTAAAACCCTCCCTCAAATTACCCAAAGTAATTCTACGCAAAGCATATATGGAGCTGTAGATCTGCACACGGCAAGACAACGCTGATATCTTCAGCAACTCTAGTCATCTTTACAACAAGGAATTGATCACTAGAAGAAACATTTAAAGCAAACCAAGAAAAATATCCCTTCGTGGCACATATTGTACGTGCTGTAATAATACACAACCAGATCTGAGAGGCAAGAATCAACAAGAATCATCGAGCTAAACCTTGAGATCGATCCACTGGTTCAGGTACTCCTAGACCTTTTTTGATCTGATCTAGAACATCGCGGCAGCCGCGGCCACGAGGGGCAGCGCGGCGAGGGTGGTGAGACCGCCAGCGGTGAAGCGGCCGGGAGAATGGTTACTCGACGGAGCGGCGGATGGCGGTTTCTCTGCAGAATGCATCGTCAGAAGCGAAGTTAGCTGATCAAGTATACAAGTTATGTTCCAGTCAAAACTACCTAATATAGATTATTGTGACACGCCTCCCAAACTTCTAAACAGTATAAATTTTATAAAAATTATTAAACATGTTTTAAAGTTATTTATAATATAAGAAAATTTATTTCTACGTTTAAATTAAAGAAACAAGCGAGCACACAAGCGGTAATACTTACCAGGCATTTGTGGTTCAGTTGAAGGGGCATGGCCTGTTGTCAAGGGCTCTGCAGAAGGCGCCATAGGAACAGGGACTCCAAAAGCTGCATTTGTTTTTAACTGAAAGTTAGCATATAACTGAGGTTTTTTATTGAAATAAAATAACTGAACTCTTTTACTGTCCTTAAAACTGTAAAAAAAACCTTTGTTAATAATAACTAGAGTGATAGCCCACGTATTTGCGTGGCTAATGTAAGCATGTTTTATACGGTTCCAGTGCTTTTCTATCTAAACTTTACCTTTATACATCTCCTACTAGGATATCGATTTTGATAGTCTATACTATCTTAAAAGAAATTAGGGGTGGTGAGTCTACCACCACTACCACTCCTCGCAGCAAACCAAAACTCTTCAGCTTTAGCTTCACTTATCTCTATTTGCAGGTGTTCTTTTAATGTTGTAAAAAAAATTCAGTTGCAACGCACGGGTACTTAGCTAGTTTATACTAAATTAAAACTAACTAGTGTGTATCTATCGTTATAATTTAGGTCCATCATAATCTAACTATGTTTATTTTTTAATCTTTTCTCAGACAAATATAATATCACATCCGTTCTAAAATATAAGTCATTTATGTTTTAAACAAAATTAGTATTTATATATAACTGACTAATAATTAAGCTAAAACATTTATATTTAGTTGTTATACATGTGTTAGTTAGACTGATATTTAAAAATAAATGGTATCTTAATAGGTGATAATATATATTAAAAATAACTGATAATCAATATTAATTTACGTTGAAGATTATGTAAAAAAGTTACCTATCTCATATGGATAAGATAGAAATTATTAGGTTTTCAGTGCGGCCTTTTTTCTGTCTTAATAATATAATAGATTCAATGAATCTAGAATGGTAAACCATACAGTGTGCTTATGGTCGTCGGGTTAGTGAAATGATATTTGGACAGCGCCGATAACACATGTACACCAGCTAACGCTAGAGTGAATTGAGCAGAGATTTGTGATATGTCTAGGTGGAATTAACCCTTGCAAGCTAACGAGCCCATAAACTACGCGGTTAATTTTGAATTATAAAATCCTATTTTTTATAAAAAAATCAAAACCAGCTTTGGCTTTTTAAAGACGTGCACCATGGAGAAAGGCGCGACATGGTGCGTACCTGCGCATGCGCTGACGGGCGGCGCGGTGAGGCGGCAGATGCCGGGGAGCGCGAGCGCGCGCTTGTAGTCGATGCTCATTCCGTAGGAGCTGGCGCCGCCGGCGAGCAGCTGGCAGAGGCAGACGGGGTTGGAGCCCAGCAGCCCAGCCAGCTCCGGGC
>KE370855.1:109838-123593 GCA_000418225.1 Zizania latifolia
CCACGGATTCACTATTCAGGTATCATCACTGTATCAGAAACGAACGAGCAGCCTTATCATCATCCATCCAACACCTGAAGCTTAAACACGTGAACGAACCAAAAGTTCACACCAGAGGCGATAGATTTCGTAAATCTGGGCTAACTGCCGAGCACTGCAACCCAGCACAACAATTCCACGGCCTCCCGTGCAACAATCCACGAAACCACAAACAGTAAAAATGCACCATAAGCTAGATAATGAAGCAAGCAAGCTGGGGAGATTACCACACTGTTACAATTGATGCACTTGCGATTCGGTGGCAACTTCATGAGCCCGCGGATGATCTTCTCGTTCCTCTCCTCCTCCCTCCGGCTCCCCATCCCCACCGGATAAAAGCAAAATCCCCCAGAAAATAATTCGAAAGTTTCACCCAGAAAGGCGCAGCGAAAAAAACAGAGAGCCTCAGCGGCTCGGCCCGAAATTGGCGAACCCTAGCTCGATTGGGGCCGCGTAGGGCTGCGATTCGGGCGCTGATGGGGGATTGGGGGTTCGATGGGTAGGGTTTACTTGAGGGGAGGAGGCAAATGGGAATGGCGGCGACGGCGAGTCTCTATAGAGATGGGAGAAGGAAAGGCGAAGAGGGAAAAAAAGCCGACGGGTTCGGGTGTTTTTTTTTAACTTTGGAAAAATAATTTCGGCAGGCTTTGCTTGTCACTTTCGTCGAGTCGGACGCATCGCGCATCGCGGCGTCAATTGATTTCCTTGCAATTGTGTAACGGTCTGATTTTTTCCCTCTGTTTTTTTTTTTCCAAAATCTGCATCGCTGTTCTTGTCGTCTGTTTTTGGATTTGCAGAAGCATTTGGCAGAATGTTTAGTAGAGCTACAAAGTGAAATGAATCTAGAGAAAATTAATTCTATCTCAGGTATATATTTAAGTAGATGGGATTGGTAACATTAGAAATCGAATCGGCTACGATGATTTTATCTAGGTCATCCTAAATATAATCATCTATGCTAGAAATTTTTATCTTTGTAATGAATAAATCATTTTCTTCTCTTGGCTAATTGCTTAAATTGTACTCCCTCCTTTCCTCAATAGAGGGGGCATAAAAATTTTCACACATACCAAGACTCTCCACGACGCTGCAAGGACTCCCTACATGTCCTCGCTTCACGCGCATGCAGCGCTTCGTTTCCAGCGGAGGCACGGCAGTTATTCTTCGCGCGTGCTGCTGCTACTCTCTCAACCTCGCATTCCCGCGTCGTCTCGTGCTCGCGCATCCGAGTTCAACTGTGACTCTCTCGGCCTCGCGTTCCCATGTCGTCTCGCGGCTAGATATTGCCGCCAAGAATTTGCAAGAAAAATTGGAAGCAACTTCATCTACAAATGCTTCCAATTGTCGTGGAGGTACTCATCTAAGCTCCCACGCGTTCATGGAACCATTTGCCACCCACAAATGGAGTTTTGCCGCCCATAATTTGCAAGCAAATTTGAGCCAAAATCATGGACATGGCTTCCTATATGTACAGCTCGGCCACATCTTCTCTATGAACATCATCACTTCTTTTCTCTCCTCTTGCTCTCTCATCCATTTGAATGGTTTGAGTATGCCAGATTTCGATCTCACACAGCCCATCAATTGGGAGCACATTCAAGAGTTTGATGGAGTAATATGTAGATATAAGGGAGCAGTCAACCAAGAAGTACTTATACTTTACATATAAGATATGTTCTAACAACATGTTATCCCACGCTAAAATATCACCATGATACTTTGAATAAATAAAAAAAATCCTTGATACGTCCTACACCAATACAAATATATCTAGTTAAGATTTTACCTTTAGAACTCCCCTAGAGGGTGTGACCGCGGTCTCCGCCGGTTAGTGCACACGCGGCAAAATCACAGGATCCAAATGCGCTTACTTGCAGTTCAGGCCGTGTTGTCCCATGTACCGCGCACCTCCACTTCGGGCGTGTGTGATTGTGACTTTGTGTGTACAATTTTGACCCAAATACGCGAAAACCCAAGGCTCCATCACGACGCGAGGCGGCCAGGGTCACCGCTCGTTGGCACTGGTAGACGGCAGCAATAGCAGTCACCATGTCCGCCGCCGTGGCTGAGGTTGAGCGACACCTCGTGGCGCAGGCCGACCTCGAGCCCGAGGAGAGCCCCCGCCTCGCGCCCCTCCGCGGCTGCATCCTCGTGCTTAGCTCCCACCGCCTCATCTTCCTCCACGAGACCTCCCGCTCCGCGCGCGCTCCCGCTCGCCGCCATCGTCCACCCCTACCATCCCCACCGCAAGCACAGCCACAACCCCCTCCGCTCCATCTTCCCCTCCTCGTCCTCGTCGCACCACCCGCGCATCCGCCTCCAGATCTCCCTGCCACCCTCGCGATCGGAGGTCGTCGTCGTCATCGTCACTGGCAAGGGGGATGTGGATGTGTTCTACGGGAGGCTTCTCGAGTCCATCCGCGCGAGGGCCTGGGAGGTGATGTAACGCCCTACCTTTCTAATCAGCAATTAACAGCCAAAACTAAAAAATTTAGCAATATTTCCTCTATAATTGTGATGTAATCCACAACACAATCACAGACAGTTATAACATATCACCAAAAAAGATATCAAACTTCTCACAAAACAAAGTCACGAGTATTTCTATGCTTACTAAACCAACTTGCTTAAAACATCAGCTTATTACAATACAAACTACATATTACAAAACAAGTATATTTTAAACATGGTTTAGTTTATAATTATGGATAGTGAAGTGATATGTGCCGCTACAAGTCCTATACCCAAAAGATTCACCGAGTAAACAAACCTGAAATAGAATTTAAAAGGGTGAGACAAGCTCAGCAAGTAACAGTTATGAATATAAACATATATCACTTATTCACAAGTTGTTTTATAATCATCAACCACAATCTTCAATATGCTTTTCACTTATCATGGCATTGACTTTCACTTCTCAACATTCTATATATTTCAATCATCACATGAATATAAGAATGCTATGATGCAACTCCATTTGAGAGTTTTATGCTAGATATACTAGCCTCTCATGCAACTCCATGTACCGGTACGAGTCACGCACGATGGCAGTGACCGGCCTTTATCACCTTATGAAGTGCATATGTGCATATGTATGCATGTGAATTGACGTCAATTCTTATATTTTCTTTTGATAAAACATGGTATTAACAAAATAGCCCAAATGAATATAGATGGACTAAATTCAAAAGCAACATCTCAAGTTTAATTAACTTACAAAAGAAGTAAGACATGAATATAAACATAGTATGTTACTTGCCTTTATAATGATGATGACAAAGAGAAACTTTGTTTAAGTGTGTTCAGAAGTGTTACCACATGTATAAACACATATTGAGTATTACACAACTAAGGTACAAGCAACATCAAAATATTCTTTCTACACTCTTTAACGTCGTTTATACGATGTTATTTGGTCTACTCCATAGTAACTAAATTTGGATTTTCTTAAAGGAAACAACATCTTTTCAACAATATGTCACTTTCAAGTGACAAATATTACTTCTACTATATACAAATAGGAAAAATGGCATGTAAACCTTTCATAGGCATTTCATCGAACATATGGTGGGCGGTGAATAGAAATAAGTAAAACCAATAAAATTAACCGTACAAAATGATGGGTAAGTGGTTGAGAAACTCTAGAATGAGTATAGAAAGGGATTGAGATGGCCGATAAAGCAACAAACAGATAAACAACGGACTAAGCGATAGCAGTCCCATACGACAACGTATGCGACCAAAACAAAAGAAGTAACTGAAGATACAAGATGCATCACATGAATGAGATCGACAGAAATAAAAACCTGCGGTGGACGACGAAGATTCAACGGCGAGGAGAAATCGATTAGAGAAGAACAAGCTCTATGCTTGAGAGCTAGAAAACCCTAGCACGTAAGAGAGAAATGGAATTTGTGAGGAGGTTCTAGCCTCCTCCTTGCTTTTATAAAAAAATAGACGGCTAGAATTTATCGAGTCCACTATGATTCATCGGATATCCGAAACTGATGTTTAATACCAAAAATGGAATCGTCTTGATGGGATCTTCGTAACCACGGTTCCCGATCGATCATATGAGCAACGGATCAAAAAGTCAACTTTTTGGAGAATACGGTCAACATTTGTATTCTCTGATATTTGGGGCGGCGCCTCGGTGGCTTAGGCGACCCCAACGGAGGAGGATCTCGCGATCAAGATGCCTGTGGTTGGGGTGTTTGCTATTCTGCGGATGGAGCAGGAGGCATGGGAGAGCGCGGGGCAGAATTTGCAGGATGCCTTCCAGGATCTCAACGCTTCGTTCCTCTCTACTACTAAGTGTTCAAACGATCTCATCATTAGTGCTTGTAAATTTGTAATGCAATCATCTGAGTATTGCAACACCATGCTCTGCGAGCCATGCTCTGCATCGCAGCTAAATTTTTCATTGCATCCTTCCTATCCAGAGCAAAGCTAAGGAAATGATGGAATTAGCGGAGAAAATGAGGCAAAAGCTATTGACAAACTCATCTGCCCAATCCAATTCAAATGATGAAGAGTTGGGGTCTAAGCAAGATATGCAGGATTGGCTATTGAGTGTTGGTATTGTGTCCCCTGTTACAAAAGAAACCGCTGGTGCTTTGTACCACCAGCAGCTGTCACGCCAGGTATTGGATGCTTGTTCATGCTCTTCCTGCATTCATGGTGGAAGACATCTTGCTGTTTGTGTGGAGCTCAATTGGGATGGCAACGGCAATGCATGAATTCTGTATAATTTAATGCTAGCTAGACCAAATATTTAACTTGGGGATTTCATCACCATAGGATATTAGGATACATTCATGATTCTTCAGGATAAACTGTGTGTTAATTATTTCTTTCTTCTCCATCCACCGGGAGCCTCTACTTATATTGAATGGTACTTGCTGTTTACTTCTATGCCTGAATTGTTTCACACGGCTTAGAGCTTAGACATTAGTTGGGTCAAAGTTGGAAATCGTTCAAAGGATTTTTTTTGTTATGGCATCAACAAACTACAGATTTCATACTCCAGTTTAATCTCTTCTCACAATTGACAAGAGCACATAAATTGCCCATGATCTATAGTTCTCCATTATGTTGAAGAGTTCTTATCTTCTGAATTCCCCTGGTTAGAACAGTCTTACTAAGGTTATTTTCAACCTGTTATATTCATTATCAGTTAGCTGATTATATAAGTATACCACTCGAGCAAGCAGGCGGTATGATGGCACTAGTAGATGTTTATTGTCTCTACAACCGTGCTAGAGGGACAGGTTTGTGCTTTTCTGCTAAATATCTGTATGGAATCCCTCTGTTACTTGGTTCTGATGTCTTTTCTTCTTCTTCTATTTGTGTGTAGATTTGATTTCACCAGAGGATCTTCTGCAAGCCTGTTCCCTTTGGGAGAAATTTGACGTGTATGAACATCATGTTTTTAGTATCTTTTTGTCTTTTCAGCTGGTTTGTTGCCAGCCATTAATTATGGTTTTATGTTTTGCTTATAGATGCTGATTTGTAATGAGCAGCCCAGTAATGCTCAGGAAATTCGACAGTGGAGTGAAGGTGATCCAGACCAAGACGCATAGTGATGATGAGGTAAGCTCTGGCAAGAGTAAGCCTAAATTTATATGGACCTTCGGATTCATTTATTTTGTTGGTGGGCATCAGCCTGCTGTTCCTGCAGTTGTCAACAGCTACTAGTAAAATTGTTTTTATTTTTAAGTGGAAGCATGCACTGATTATTTTTCAATATGCATAGGTATTCGCCAGAATCTCATCTCTCGCACAAAAAGCAGATGCTCTAAAGAAGGGAATAAGCCCCAGCGATGCTGCATTTACACTTGGGATTGCACCTGGTTTAGCAAAGGAGCATCTTCAAAATGCAGAAAGCATTGGTATTACATTGCTACCCATTCAAATATTTTTCAAGCCGTGTATTCCATTTTGAAAAACTAAACTAATACCGCCTTCTTTTTCAGGCATCCTCTGCAGGGATGTCAGTCCAGATGGTTTGCGCTTCTACATCAATCTATTTAATGAAATCGATCCCCAAAATATTTATTTGTAAGTAGATATCTCCTTGGCCTCCACCCAGTTTCTCTATGTGAACATCTTTCCTTAAAAAAACATGTTCATTAGATTTTTGCCACGTTGTTACGTTGATTGGGAACGTAGTATTGTATTATTGGAGATAATGATAAAAATTTACATTGAAAACATGATTTCCAGACCAAAGACTCATGGACTGTACCACACTTGGATATCTGTCGCAACTGCATCACAGTGACTCATCTTAAGTTGATTGGGGAGCATTACGAGTTTGGCTGATCCGTGTAAGTATTGTCTGAATATTGTGCCGTTGTGTCTTTGTACAACACCTCAAAATGTTATGTAGCAAATTCTTTATTTGCTTGAAATAAATGAATTACATAAGACGCAACTGCCTTTAGAAACAGAAGAGGTGCGGATTTGGATTATTTTTGCACGTCTTTTCGTCGAGCAGAAGAGAACCAAAGACATGTGATGATCTAATGGGGGCAACCTTTTTCGTTTGCCGGCCAATCAGTCATTATGTACTGAAACTTGGGTCCTGTTTTTTTATACAGGAAACTAGCACTGATTATATATAGCTGCACAAATTGATCATAACTTTTGGTTTTGTATCAATCTCTTTCACATCCCTTATGGAATGCACGGTTTCTGAAAGGGCATATGTGAGTACTGCCGTATCATGCACTTTCTAGATCGTTTCCTCTAGTCTAAAAAAAACTTTATTTCTACTACAACTTTGTCTCAAAAGACTTCATTTCTATCCTTTTATTTATCCTTGACTTTGCAAACAATTTTTTTTATTTCTTCAATACGCATTACCTATCCCTTGCTTATAAGTCACAAATACTACTACTTTCTTATTGATAAAAATGTTTTAGTATCTTACTCTCACCACTAATTTATATACTGTCAACGTGTTGTCAAGTGTCAACTACTGTCCCACCATGCGTTCTCGATGGGCATGGAGCACGTTGGTTACTTGGTTAGCGGATAGCCAAAAATGCACAGGTTCCTATTCCTAATGGACATACGATGCCGATACCTAAAACCGAAAGTTGGCAATGAAAACATTATCTAAACTGGCACTAGGTAATAGGAAATTAAAATACAAAAGCTCACCAAGTTCGCAATTTGAAATCAGACACATCGCAAGGGATACCATATCGATTTACTACACCATCTCATAACAAACGAGTACATATGGACATGCAGTAGATCTTGTAAGAACAAGCAGGAACACTGACTACACCCACGAAAAAACAATCTGGTACCAGCCTCCGCAAAGGAGATCATTTTTCTTCGCAAGCACCCACAGGCCACACCTTGTGGTAGGATGTATATATATATGTCATATAATATGTAGAAGGGCGGTTGTGAGTTGTTCAGATCTGCAGCAGCCAAAACGCTTCAAGCCTGCACATAACAATGAAATGCATGCCGTCAGTTGCAGATATTTATGTTATAAAGCCAAGTAATCAGAGTGGTTTTATCAAGGTAGAGAGGAGGAGATGGTGCTTGTGTGACAATAGCTCAACTTTGTTCTATCCTAATGTAACAGTCAGGTTCCAGTTACAATAGTTATTTCAATCCTAAAGGCATATAAAACTTGAACAAATGTGAGTATTTATAGGCCTCCAACACAAAGCAGACTTAAGATATTAGATGAAAGAATGACCAGTTTGACCACATGTGGCCAACATACCTTGTTGGCAATGTTGTTGGAAAGCCAGTCAAGCCCCTCATACAACCCTTCGCCAGATGTAGCACAAGCGCTCTGAATGTACCTGCACCCCAGGAAAAAAATATTGTAATGACATGATGCCTACTTCATAAATTCCAAAAGGCAAACAGTGTCATGAACTCATTATAGATGTTTAAAATATAACGTGAACACAAATCGTGCTTGCAACATTCAACCCCAACCACAAGACTGCATAAACCATTACAGAAAAATGTCTACAGCAGTACAGTCTTATAGAAGTGATTCCTGAAATTGAAATGTGTAACGTAGATTTAAAAGTGCACTATTCTTGCAAACAAATCTAGCCGTGAAGTTTTCAGCATGTCTAATATATACATCTTGATACGTTGCAGTTGCAGAACAGTAGGGCTGGGCAACTTTGACCAAGCAATTAGAAGGTAAAGAGCTATTGAACTATTTCTGTGAAGCCCCTTACCAGTGACGCTGGCGCAGGGAATGCAGACCGAGCTTATCAGTGATTTCAGCTGCATTCATGGCATTAGGAAGATCTTGTTTGTTTGCGAATACAAGCAGTACAGCATCACGCAGCTCATCCTGCAACACAAAAAGATCTCTCATTATTAACTTAGTTCATTTATGACAAAATAAGGAGCTGGTATTTCTAACATCAAGTTTTAAATAAATCAACATATAAATGGGCATAAAGGAAAAAGCTGCTGATTCTTATAATTTCAGCCACATTCTTAGCATCTTCATGCAAGAAGCATAATCAGCTCACGGTAATCCCAAGAGCTTAACTTTTGCCAACTTATATTCTCCAATTTTAGAGTTACACGTTGCAGTAATGTTTAATCAGAACTCCATAGATAGACGGGGTGAGTGCAAACTGGCAATGCTATGGAACAACCAAACAATTACAAGTCTATAACAATAGCACGTTACCTCGTTCAGCATTCTGTGTAGCTCATCTCTGGCCTCAACAACACGCTCCCTATCATTGCTGTCCACAACAAAGATGAGCCCCTGGGTATTCTGGAAATAGTGCCTCCACAGGGGCCTGATCTGTTTTGATATAGAGATCAATAAAAGAATAGGGTGAGCAAGTTTATGACAACATTAGTACGACAGTCGACAGCATCAATGCAGAAAAGAAGGCTCCTTCCATTCCATGTCCTATTACCTTGTCCTGGCCACCAACATCCCAAACAGTGAAGCTAATGTTCTTGTATTCCACAGTTTCAACATTAAATCCTGCAAATTTCCAGGATAAGCCAGTTTCATTTATTAAATTACAATGGCGTGAAGCTACATGGTAACAATATAAACAAATTACCATGATTATCAAGTGAATAGAGTTTTGACAAGTGTATCACAAAGAATATGCGTAACAGTATACATACATTTCCATGAACAGATTTGACAGCAAATGTAAACCCCAAATGTGTATTCATTGTCACCGACGAACTACAGTCCCAACTAGTTGTATTTGCTTGACTTCTCAATTCTAACTGAAGTGAAACCCCAAGCGTTAGTAAATTTATTTGATACTAGCCAAGTTGATATCCAATAGTTGACATCTATGCTGCGTGATTATAATAAGAACAATCTCGTTTTCAATATTCCTCCTTACTAGAGTAAAATTCAAGCTTACCTATAGTAGTCTCACTTCATATGATTATTTAAACCCTGCACATGACGAAGCATCGAATGGACAGAGTACTTACCGATGGTGGGGATGGTTGTGACGATCTCGCCAAGCTTGAGCTTGTAGAGGATGGTGGTTTTACCGGCGGCATCGAGCCCGACCATGAGAATCCTCATCTCCCTCTTCGCGAAGAGGCGGCTGAACAGCTTCGTGAACGTGAGCCCCATCTCTCCTGCTCCAAAACAAAAGAAGCAAAAACCCACAAGTTTAAGCTAGCAGCACAGATCGACATAGACTTACTCCGATCCGCACGGCGCACGCGCAACACACTGCTCTCCACGCGTCTGTGCTCACTCGATTGGACACGGAGCACAGGCAACAGAATTCAGCAGAAATGAATGAAACTCGTGGTACGAGACCAGCTAGATCTCAACTGCCCCGGCACGCTGATCTCATCGACAACACGGCCGGCGCAAAGCGAATAATCGAATCAGATTCGCGAACATCCGTAGCAGAAAGCGAAAGGCGCGAACAGATTCCCCTCGCCAATCGTAGCGTAGAACCTACGCTGCTGCATCACCACAGCAGCGACGGAAACGAGTCACCTCCATTCCAGCTCCACGGAATCGACCCCAGACTCGATCCACCACCCTAACCCCGCAGGAGAGAGAGAAAAACGCAACAGAAATCCACCGGAGCGAGAAGATCCGCGAGCTCCGACCGGGGACGGGAGGGAGCAGAGTCACGGGTCACTCACCGAGATGACGGCGGCGGGGACGCGTCGAGCTCTTCCTCTCTCTCCGCGGCGATCTGCGTGCAGCGTGCGCGGCGAGGACGAGGAGGGAAGGGAGCGGCGACTGGAGGTCGGCTGGAGCCGCACGCACGAATGCGTTCTGGAACACGAGGCTGCGCTTGCGGTGTGGTGCGGCTTCTCTAGGCTCCAGCGGACTATATAGGAGTCTGTATGTCCAATAAATTAATTTTAAAATAAAGTTGATAAATTAATTATAAGATTAAATTATTAAATTATTCTTATTGATAATGAAATAAATATTACGAATCGATATAAGAGGTATAAAAAATAAAAAAAATGTAAAACCAAAGGTAGGTAAAAAGGCATAATGGCCCTCCCAATACAAAACAATGTTTTTTATTTATAAAATACAATGAAGTAGCAGATGGCAGAATCATTCTATTCTCAAATCAAATATAATAATAATAATAATTTCACACTCGCACCAAACAATTATTAAAAGAGATCAAATCATTCTAGCCCAGGAAAATTGAATGGATATATTCCATCACATCTTGCTACTGAATCAAATATACACTTAAACACTATTGTCACTAATGCATCTTGTTTATATATAAACTTAAATAATTGATTGAGGCTTTGTTTCTTTATTTTTTTTCTTCTATCTTATTTAATATGTGTCAATCTAATTAATACCATAGACAATATCTTAGCTGTAGCACTAAATAAAGTAGAATTGTACTAAATAAAGTTTTAAGTTTTTAGTGCAAAGTCGAAAAGAGTATACACTGAAATATTTTCAAGTACTTCCTTAATCTCATAATATTATACTCCCTCCATTCCAAATTATAGCTATTTCTAGACTTTGGCGTATTTATTAAGATGTAAGAAAAAAGTCCGAACTACCGTTCAACTAGTATTTCAAATAGTTAGTCCTACATGCAACTAGTATTTTAGATAGGGATAAAATAGAAAGATTTAGGAGGAAAGTTATAATATTTAGGACAAAATTTGAATGATAGAAATGGTTATATTTTGGGACGAAGGGAGTAATATAGTATTGAATTTAAAATATTATTATACAGATTTATTATACTATAAAATATTAAATTAGATAAAAAACTATAAAATATCAGATTCTGTATATAAGGGCCAGTAGCAAACAGGCTCATAGCACGAGGGAACCGGGCCCACCACCGTCGTCACGCGGTGGGGTGGGGGGCGTGGCAAGTGGGTCGGCCGCATGGATGGAGGATGGATACGTTTTTCCTCCGTCCGATGCTTCGGATATCGGCTGCCGTGTGGGGCCAGGTCTTCGCAACGTGGGGTGGGGACCAAGACAACTTCTGGTAAGTATTCTGTTCGGTTCGATCGATCAGGGCGGCATGTCTTCCAGAGCTTGGAACGATGGAACAGGATTCGCTTATGGTCATTGGACTTGTCGGACGTCCACAAGTTTGACACGGCCCGGCCCGGCCCAACTTTTTTGACTCTTCGTATGTTCGTTAGTTTTGTTTCCCTGATGTATACGCGTATTTATTTATTTTCTTTTAAGGCATTGCACACTTTTATTCGTTATTACCATCCATTCAAAAAAAGTTATAGGGTCAATTATACCATTAATTCGTTGTATCCCTCTCAATCCCACGGCCTCCCCAACTTACGCAAATTCAAAAATAAACCAAACCTCTATAATCTGAAAAGGTGAAACCTTAGTATAAACTTTCTGTACTTTTTAGCTGTTTTATTATTTAGTTTATAGATTACTCTAAGCTAGACAATAATTTTTTAATTTTGATTTGGAGCATTCTCATAAAATAAGAAAAAAGATGTGTGACGTTGGATATTGATATAAGAAAAAAATATGTCCCTTAATAAATATATATAGTCCTGCTCATGGATGCAACTGAGACAAAAACTTATTAAGAGAACGACTAGAAACCACTGCAGAGATGCTACGACCAAAATTCTGCTCCTTTTCCTCATAAAAAACGACTGAACCTTGCTTACAACTGAAGGATCTAGATCTAACCTGTCTGCTTTTGCTATCTTGCTGCCATGCTTAGCTCCGGAGCGTTGCTGGTCCACACATCGCTTCATATGACAGACAAATACCCTCTCTAATTAGTTTCATTTTAAAATTATGTATAACAATTAATAAAATCATCTTAAATAAAAAAATTGCCCCAGTTTGGTATATTTTGAAAAATATGAAATATTTATTTACGAGAGAAGTAATATTAATAAGAGCAAATACTAAAAAATTAAAAATTACATGTTTTAAACTACTTATATTTAATAAAAAGTCAGGGGACAAACATGAAGAATAAATAAAAATGCAAGTCCTAAAACAATAAGATTTCAAGAAAAACAAAAACAACTCATATCATAAATCAGACGAATTATTCTCCTCCCAGCTTCAATCAACTGCCCCTCCGATCCTGCCGCCAGAACGATCAATCTCTCTACCGCCTCTGTAGCTCGCAGTCAACAAGCTGATCGTATGCACGATCGATCGGTGCAAGCGTGCAACACCATCAAACATACATTAGTGGCTCCTTAACTACACACACCTACTGTCAAATCAAGGAGTAGTACCAACTACCAACACAACAGTTTTATGTACAATTCTAACCCACATTTTCTTACATAGTCTTATATCTTGCTATATCAGTAACACAACATATTTAAAAATCATGCTTTCATTTTTTTTTTACCTTAATTTTCTGCAATAAATTTTATATACCTTTTTTTTCTCTGCATCATATATAATCTTTTCTATTCCTGCCATAATGTTGCATCATATCTAATCTTTTCTATTCCTGAGAATGTTGCATCATATCTAATCTTTTCTATTCCTATCATAACGTGAGGATGATATGATATCTTAATACAGTGTTTTTATTTTCTATCTTTTTTTAATTTTCTTATCACATCAAATTCTTCTCTGCTTAACATTAATAAAAAATGTAAAAAAAAAACTTTCCGCTCGTCGAGCTCGGACAAGCGTCGCAATCTGGAGCATCGATCGTTCGTTATCCGACAAGGTGCAAGTACCGAAACTAGCTAGCTCGCTACCAGTGTTAGTGTAGCTACCCCAAAAGTGCGAGCTTTCTCCTGTTTCTCCCACTTTCACTTGCTACAAGGAGATCGAGCGCTAGCGGCCACAGCTACATATATCTCGCCGCATTTACTCGTCAGGGATTAACTTGTCCAGCCAAGCATTTACCCGGACATCGGGACATGCACCTACAAAACGCACACGCTGACTAGCTACGTACAGTCCACCAACACGGCGCCATGTGCAATACTCCCTACTATGCATGGTGTACGTGACGCCGACACATACGTACGTATAACGTATAGATACACGGTTGGGACTTGGCGGGAAACGTACGTACGTGCACGCGTCCATCGGTTGATCACCACCAGCTGACGGACGGCGCCGGCGAGCTGACCGTGGCGGCCGTGCAGGAGGCAGCCGCGTTGGCTCGACGAGAAGAGGCAGGAGGTGCGGGGAGGAGCTGCACCGTGCGCTCCACGGCAGGCGGCGCGTGGACGGCGGCG
>KE370856.1:15329-59559 GCA_000418225.1 Zizania latifolia
CAACCCTCTCCGGCTGCCGCCGATCGTGCCGACCCGCCCCCGCGCACCCAGGGAGGAGGGCGTCAACACCGCCGCCGCACAGGAGATGACGACGCTGACCAAGACGGCGAACTGCTGCTGACCGCCCACAAGATTGAATTTCCCAAGTTCGACGGCAGCAGCGACCCGCTACCATGACTTAATCGTTGCGAGCGTTACTTCCATGTTCGCCGCACACCAGAGCACAAGAGAGTGGCGTTCGCCACTTTCTACCTTCTGGGTGACGCCCAACTATGGTTCCATCAGCTCAAGCTCAATGGAGGGCGCCCAACATGGCAGCAATTTGTCCAATTGGTGAATGCACGCTTCGGGCCACCCCTCACAGACAGTCCCCTTGGCGAGTTAGCAATGCTGCGACGCATAGGGACCGTCGACGATTATTGTAAGCGATTCATTGCCCTCTCATGCAGGGACACGTCGTTAACAGAGCACCAACAGGTCCAGCTGTTCATCACGGGACTAGGCAACCCGCTGCGGACTGATGTGTCTCTTCAACAACCGACCACCCTGGACGATGCCATCATCTTCGCCAGGGCCTACGAGTAGCGCAACGCGTTCCAGGACACAGGCCAATCGTCACCAAGCCGCTCCGCCGTCCAACCAGCAACGTCGCCGGCATCAGAACCAGCCTCATCGGGGCTCGCTGCATCCTCATCGACTTCGGTCAACAGGCCGTCCTCCAGCACCGTGCGTCTCACCGGCGGAAATTGATCAACGCCAGAAGGAGGGCAAGTGTTTCCATTGCGATGAGCTCTTTACGAGCGGCCACAAGTCACAGTGCAAGCAACTCTTTGTCATCGAAGTAGTGGACGACGGCAGGGATGCTAGCTGGGCAGCTCGAGGACGAGCTGCTTGTCCACGAGGGAGAAATGTCACGCGTAAGAAGGCAGCAGCCAAGGGGTCGGCTAGGCCCAAGAAGGAATAGAATCAGATAAGTTTAGAAGTAGATCAATTTAGTTAGATTGGTAAGCGTAGACGAAAGGGCGCGGCAGCTACGCGGATCTAGCGACGGCGGCCCGGATCCATGCGACAGGGCGCAGATCTGGTGGTGACAGTGCGGATCCGACGACGGGGCCGCAAATCTAGCGATGGGGCAGCAGATCCGATAATCGGCGATTCGGCCATTAATCGGCGATTAATCGAGTTGACCATCCGATTAATCGGTCAACCGATTAATGTGCCGATTATGCTGTAAATTAACTGCTATGTTGTCGAGTACAAGTTAATCGGCCGATTAATCGGCTAATCGGACGATTTTTTCAACAGTGCACCTAAGTCTACTTCTCATCCCGAGCAGTCGACGCTGCCCGGCTATCCTCCCGGCGGTGTTTTTCCCGTCATGGGTTCAACCCATGACATCTGCCACATGAACATCAGACGTGACCATGCACAGTAAGCCTTTGAGGGTGCAATGATACACACAGACATCATAAATATTATAAATTGACAGTGTATTACAGAAGCAACAGACAAAATTGTGTAGACTATGTATTGATGATAATTTTCCACAAGTCAAGATGTGCATTTGATGGTCCAATTCAACAGAAGTTCCCCGCATAAAGACAGATGATCAACTAATACATTGGCCGAGTAGTGATCGATGAAGCAAACTTCATTGATGCTCCGATATTTGATTTCAGGATGCTTTGGTGGATTTAAATCTGCATTTCTGCATACTGTTTTCTGATATGTTAACCACTCCATAACCTATTGAAAAGTGGGTGAAAGGAGCCTCCACGTTTGCCCTCAAGGCCTAGTATCAGTAAATCAGAGAAAAGAAAAAATATATACACTATTGATTGTGTGGTCAGTCTAGAATATAAAAGTCTAGATTGAAACAAAGAATACATGCCAAAAATACAATTTAGAAATAACTAAACTAGTAAACTTTCATATTAAAAAAGTAAGAGCCCATTGCAAATACAATCTAGGTATGGCTAAAATTCTTAATAATATAAAATTAAAGTAAACACATATAATCCGGTTGTATACAACGAATCCAGCTGCACAATTGCTTGGGGGAGCCAGCTAGTTATACTATTAAAATAAAGTTAAAAGAAGCCACCATGTTCACTCTCAAGGGATCAATATTAATGGTGTAGATTGATCAGACATGTATTACAATTGCTTTGGAATTAAACACAAGTGTTCCATGGAAAATGCAATTCTAGTTTTAGGTAAACTACGATCTAGCACAGCGCAATTGCGAAGGAAATTTGGCCAGTTCTACTACAACTGTATTGAGCAGTTTAGCCAATTAGATTCCAGAACATAATTTGCATACCATGTTTATAACTTCATACGGCAAAAATGTATCATCATTTTGATTAGAATTTAAAAGTCTAAGTTGTGGTAAGATATTTGGCAGTGTCATTTCATTCATATACAGATACGTCACCATAAACACCACTAAACTGGGAACACCAACCAATACACCCAGCAGGTTCGTGACAACAACCCAGCAAGCTTCACTGACAAAGTATTACCAGTTTATCACTGACGATTGGGGAGCGAGTGCATCATAGTACCCAGACCAGGTTTCCATGCTTTTAGTAAGTGGGAGCCAATGGAGAGTACACCATCATTATCAAACCACATAGAACTGGAAGCAATAGCCCGAAATTGTGGTAATGGATGATAGGATTAGTAACACTCACCCGCATGGGGCACCTGTAAAACTTGCGGCCCGGGTTCCTGGGTGTGTTGGACGTGAGCACGAGGCAGCTCCCGGCGCCGCAGGGGCACGCCTTCTCCTCCACCGCCCCACCCGCGTCCACATATCCACCACCCCCACAGCCGATTCCGCCAAAGGCCCCGCCGCCGCCTACTCCTCCACCTCCGCTAGCTGGCACGGATTGGGGACAGTCTCTTGCCCAGTGGCTGGGGGCCCCCCACTTGAAGCACGCGCCCTTCCCGACCTGTGCGCCGCCGCTGCCACCAGCTGGGCTGGCTAGGGTTTTGGAGCCACCGGGTCGCTTGTGCGCGTAGCTTAGCGTCTCCTGCTGCTGCTTCCAGGTGGAGCTGTGGCTTCCCTTGAGCGCGGCCAGGTAGGGACCCTCGGGGGCCACGGCGGGGAGAGTGGCGGGGGCTGGTGAGGACGAGGTCGAGAAGGTGGTGGAGAGGCGGCGGCGCTTCGAGAAGTCGATCGCGGCTGCCTCCGCAGCATTGACGGCGAGGAGGAAGGCCTCGTCCTCTTCGTCGCCGGGCAAGGACATGGCTCGATAGCCGTCGCGTGCTGTGCCGCCGGTTTGGATTTGGGGCAGGGGAGGCGGCAGCGTGGTTTTGAGTTTTTCGGGCAGATTTTGCCGCGGAAGGCGAAGCGAAATAGTGGCAATGCGTAGGCACAAATTCCCCCAAAACCGAACCGAACTGAACCAACGAAATTAAATACTATTTGGAGTTTTTTTTTCATAATTTTTGGTTTTTATTTTCGTTAGCTTTGTTTTTGTTTTTCGATTTTCAGTTTGGTTTATATTTGTAAAAAACCAAAGAATCGAATAAACCAAGTACTACAGTTAAAGTCAAAATTAGCCTGCCTGCAGCCCGCAACAGCCTGCCCCGGTTAACCTAGGGGTGATTGGGCATTGTGCCATTGTGGCGGTGGCCGCCACCGCCGCTGAAGCTGCTGCCGTCGCTTGCACGCATGCATCATCATGCTGAAGCGACAGTTGCTGCCGTAGCATACCCACTTGCCATAGCACCGCTGTGTCGCACGACTGCCACTATCGCCCGCCCCGCTCCTCTCTGCTATGCTAGTCCACTCGCTTTGTTTTGCCACCGATCGCCCGCCCACCGTCGCGCTGAAGCGACTGCTGCTGCCGCAGCCCGCTAGCTTGCCGTCACACCACTGTGGCCACGGTTGCCACTGCCATCCTCCTCGCTCGCGCTGCTCCACGCCTCCACGCCAGTGTTGGCCCTCTGCGTTACTCGGTAAAAACAAAAAACAAAAAAACTGAACCAAAATATTTTGGTTTTTTTACTTCGGTTTTTCTAATTTTTTCCAAGTTGTTTGGTTCATGTTCTCTGAAAACCGATTTTTTTATAAACCGAAAAATCGAATCGATTAGACAAAAAAACCGAATGCTCACCCCTAGTTGTACGTAGGGTTGCCAAAACCATTTGGGGGCATGGCTCGGATGGCAGTAACTGGACGGTAACCGTTTTAAATTGTTCAAAATTTAGTTTTTAAATTTTAAATTTGCAATTTTGAATTAAACGGTTACAACTTAGCTTGGCTTGATAACCTCTCAGTTTAAAGTGGTTATTGAGCAATAACAACCAATAGTTACCGACGATGGTAATCGAGTAGTTTGGCATTAGTAACCGCTCAGTTAGTTCCGATAGCTGCTCGGTTCGAATCGAAAACCGAGCAGTTTTTAAAAAAATTCAGGAAACAGAAAAAACATAGAAAATCGGAAAAAATCAGAAAAATTACAAAAATATAGAAAAACTAGAAAAAAATTAGAAATATAAAGAAATTTTCTGATACAATGATAAAAATATTTGGTATACAATTTATTGTTCTTTTCGTAAGATTAAATGGTAGAGCATTAGAAATGTAGTAATATCAATTTTTTAAAAAAAATAAAAAAATCATCATATAGTAGGCTTTTGGGCTAGGCTAATGTTTTTCTTTTTTATTTTTATTGATCATGTTTTGCTCATAATTTTGTAAAATTTTAATATTTTTGAAAACAAACTTGACCATAAACCATCATATATCATCTAGTAGTTATAAGATTTTTTTTAAAAAAAAATAAATTTGAATTTTGAATCAAATCAGTCAGTTTGTAAGTGGAAGGTTAGTTATCACGATTACCAAGCGGTGGCGCTAACCCTGGCAACGCGACAGTGTGACACCCTTTACCGGTTTGGAAGCTGTGGATTTCTTCCTTTTTTGGAGATTTGGTTTCATCCCACACATAATATAAGTTAGTAACACTTATCTCTCCACTATTATATAATATACTATATTCGTTTCAAAATATAGCATTTTTAGAATTTCAAATTTGTCATAAAGGTAGCAATATAGTACTATTAAAATGTTACTTTTATATCCATACTACCCTTCCCAATTACTTTTGGACCCACAATCACACGCCCTGAGAAGGGTATTATGGTCAATGTTAAAAGAATTGGTCATCGGTATTGTCGGGGATATGACCCCGGGTTACCTCCCGAGTGGGTTTGTGATGACCGAGTAGAGGAGAGGTCAACAGACACAGCATTAAAAACGGCTAGCCAATGGTCGGATTTATCAAACAGCCAGGTAGCAGTCGAGAATCTGAAGACTCCCCGAGTCTAGCACTCGGGAGGCTCTCCCAACTGCCGACACTTGGACGGTCGCCATCAAATGTCAGGCCGCTCCATTAAACTCCACGATGGGTAATCGTCTAATCAATGCAGCTGATAATGCCTAGAGTTATTACCCACTAACTGACCGTTCTCCCTCATAACTGGTCATTAGTGGAGCACATTAATTAGAAATTGTAACGCCTGATCTCTCTCATATATAAAGGGATTAGGGGAGCCTATTAGAGGGAGGATTTTTTCAGGCTGAAAAAAGACATTTTTGGTTGATACGCTTAAGGCTATTTCCAGCCCTTAAGCCCAGATTACACATACAGGAGTAGGGTTATTATCCTCCAGAAGGTCCGAATCTGTCTAAAAATACTCCCTGTCTTATAGACTGAGATAACCATTGAGATTCATCCATAGAACTCCCCAAAGCCTAACCAAAACCTTACTGCGGGTACCCCCATGGTATACTATTGTTCTTATGCAACGACTGTTGACGCTCCAGGTAGGGATCATCTGTGTTTTTCTAACTGACTCGATGGCAGTTGTTTGCAAGGTCAACACTCAGGTTCCCGTCGGATCTATGATCATAATCAGAAGTCTGACCTTTGTTGGTGATTCCATGCGCCAACTTGTTCTGACCACCTCCGCCCAGAAGAGGGCGAAGGCTCCGCGCATGTCTATTATGCGCTCATCGACCCCCCGGGCGTCCGAGCGTTCAGCTCCACCCAGGGCTCTCCCATTGGCTCCCCAGGTGTCAGAGCGACTAGCTCCGCCTAGGGTTCACCTACAAGTCACCACCGACTCGCCTGCCGACTTCGTCATCTTCGCCAATTCAGGTGGACGCATAGTCCAACGGCACCAATTTACCAGGGTCGCTTCAACGCGGCCCCACCAACAAGCTGTGCCGGTTAAGCCGGCACCCTCTCCAAACATCATTATGATGATGACGGGGGCTGTCTCTGATGGCGAGCCCTCAGATGCCGCTGAGTCCAGCACTCATCGACGTGATCGCCACAGGCGGAACGCCGCCCGATCCGCTCACCGCTCGAGGGTTCGTGCGGCTGCCGGGACCTCGTGGCAGAGCGCACAGGATGCCTTCACGGTAGACTTTGAAGGTCATGCCGTGTACCGCACGCTGACCGCAAATCTAGTCACTATCAAGAGGGCGCTAGTCGCTCTTCCCGATACACCTGAGCTTCAAAGGGCTCGGGCCATGACCTAGGCCATCGCCGCTCAAATTGTTGACGTGGTGCCACTTGCGAGGTCACGGTCTTCGGGCCGTAGCTCATCTCTCCGACCGTCCCGGCGGCTAACACACTCACGTACGAGTGAGCGTCGCAGGAGCTCCTACTCGGGTGATACCCAAGAATTTATCAACCAAGCGCGTGATGCGCGCAACGTCATTTCTCGTCGCTGCGGTGAACGCGAGCGCAGCGAGCTCCGTCGTCAAGAGCAATTCGACCGGAGTTATGGCACGCGGGGGGTTAGCCGGCTTGACATCGACATATCATGCCATGATGGTTTTTCAGCCTTCTCCGAGCGTCTTCGTCGGGTAGTATGGCCTCGAAACTTCCGCCCGACGGAAGTTGTGCCATACGATGGCAAGACCGACCCCTCCCAATAGTTGCGGCTATATTACACGGCCATTCGCACAGCTGGAGGGGACCAAGATGTCATGGCTAACTACCTCCCCGTCATGCTATCCTCGGCCGCCATCAGCTGGTTGGCCAAACTCCCGGAGAACTCCACTAACTCCTAGGGGGAGTTGTGTGATGTTTTTATCGCCAACTATCAAGGAACCTGGCAAAGGCCGGCCTCATGGTATAACCTACGCCAGATACGTCAAAAAGATGGTGAGTCCCTCGGGGACTACATCCGTCGCTTCTCCGAGCGCCGAAACACCGTCGCCAGCATCTCCGATGCAGACGTCATGTCCATCTTTCAAGATGGTCTGCGAAAGCCATCGAAGTTATTTCGCCATCTGGTCATGAACGAGTCGACTGATCCTGGTGATATGATCACCGTCGTCCAGCAGTTTGCCAATGCCGAGGACGCTGAGTGGGAGCAGATGAACCTGAGCACTCAAGAGTCCGACAAGGACAAGAAGAAAAAGAAGGATTGTCGCCGCTCACCCCAACGTGATGACCGCAACAGCCTGAGTCCTCTTCTCGGCACGAGAACAAGAAGAGGAAGGGCAAAGAAGTCATGATCACCGAGAAAAACTCAAGACCTCAGGGACGAAAGAACTCGGCATTGCAGGAGGTATTGGATAAACCCTCATTATTCATTCTAACAGCAACCATACCACCCGCCGGTGTTATCAGTTGTAGAACCAGATGGTGAAAGAGGCAGAGGAAAATCTTTGGCAAGACAAGCGTCACCGGGACAACGAGAAGAAGAAATCCAAAGAGGACGATAAAAGAAGCCAAAGCATCTCCGACGGAAAATGATTTTCAAGAGCCTGCTCGGACGGTTTCCATGATATTCAGTGGAGCTATCGCCGCCGAGTCCAAACGCCAGTAGAAGCTGCTGACTCGCCGCGTCAACGTCATCAGCACCGTGGCGACCGAACACCTATGGTGGTCGGAGATCCCGATCATCTTCAGCTGAGATGACCGGTAGACG
Organism: Zizania latifolia; assembly: GCA_000418225.1. Lineage (NCBI taxonomy): Eukaryota > Viridiplantae > Streptophyta > Magnoliopsida > Poales > Poaceae > Zizania > Zizania latifolia. The sequence goes on from KE370856.1 coordinate 23,295, forward strand.
GACGTCCCCAAGCCGGGACAATTCCCACTGGTTATCAACCTAGTCATCCTTAAGGTGTGCCTTAAGAGGGTGTTGATCGACGGTGGCAGCGGGCTCGACGTTCTGTTTAAAGGGATGCTTACTGCACTCGGCATCGACGAGTCCACGCTGTAGTAGACGGACACACCTTTCTACAGAATTGTCCAGGGGAAGGCTTCCATCCCACTCGGCACGCTCACTCTGCCAGTGACGTTCGGTACTCGGGATAACTATAGGACCGAGCACATCAAGTTCTACATCGCCGACTTCGAGACTGCCTACCACGCCGTGCTTGGGCGGGCGTCCCTTGCCAAATTTATGGCAGTACCCCATTATACTTACCTGGTTCTCAAGATTTCAGGACCGGGCGGGGTCTTTTCAATAAAGGGGGATGTTGCCACCTCGCACGCATGTGAGCAAGACAGCCTCGCATTGGGTGAGGCCACAGACATTTCTGTCCGAATAGAGGAGACTGTTCAAGCGGCCAAGATGACGCCGATCACAAACATGGAGATCCCGACTTCCGTGCCATCGACATCAAGCTTGGCGCCCTCGCTGGCTGAGTACAAAAGTATTCAGCTCTCGGACGCCGACCCCTCCAAGATGGCGTTGATCGGGACAACGCTTGATCCTAAACAGGAAAGTGCGTTCGTCAGCTTCCTCCGTGCCAATATCGACATATTCACCTAGCAACCTTCCGACATGCTAGGAGTACCCTGGGAGCTGATCGAGCACGAACTCCATGTCTTCCCGACCACCAAGCCGGTCAAGCAGAAGATGCGCCGATTCATCCAGGAGCGTAAAGAGGCCATTAAAGAAGAAGTTACCCACCTGTTAGCGGCTGGGTTTATGAAAGAGATGTATCATCCTGGCTGGGTAGCCAACCCAGTCCTTGTAAAAAAGAAGAATGAGAAATGAAGAATGTGCATTGACTATACTGATCTCAACAAAAGATGTCCTAAAGATCCTTTCCCGCTACCACGCATCGACCAAGTGGTTGATTCTATGACCAGCAGCTCCCTTCTCTGTTTCCTCGACTGCTATTCGGGATATCATCAAATCAGTCTGAAGGAAGAAGATCAAGAGAAGACATCATTCATCACCCCATTCGGTGCTTATTGCTACACATCAATGCCTTTTGGGCTAAAGAATGCGGGAGCTACATACCAGCGTGCTATTCAACGCTGCCTCGCTGATCAGATTGGCCGCAATGTGGAAGCTTATGTAGATGATGTCGTCGTCAAATCCAGAAGGCCAGAAGATTTAATTCCTGACCTCCAAGAGACTGTGGACAATCTCCACAAATTTTAGTGGAGGCTCAACCCGGACAAATGCGTATTCGGGGTGCCAACTAGAAAACTGCTCGAATTTATAGTCAGCAGTCGGGGAATTGAAGTTAATTTAGAGAAAATTTCTACAATATTAAACATGGCCAAGCCCAGCAGCGTCAAGCATATTCAGCGCCTTACAGGCTGTATGACATCACTCGGGCGATTTATCTCTCGGCTCGGGGAGCGCGGGGTGCCTTTCTTCAAGCTGCTAAAAAAAGAAGGTAATTTTATATGGACGCCGGAGGCCGACCAGGCATTCGTCGACCTCAAGAAGTTTCTTTCTTTTCCACTGGTCCTGGTTGCGCCGACCTCTGGCGAAACGCTGCTCCTCTACATCACCGCCACGACCCACATGGTCAGCACCGCCATGGTCATCGAGCGCCCAGAAGAGGGTCACACCTATCCGATTCAAAAGCCGATATATTTTATATCTGAGGTACTCGGGCCATCTAAAGTCCGATACCCTCAGGTTCAGAAGCTCCTGTACGCCGTTCTCATCACTGCCCGAAAGCTCAAGCATTATTTCTAGGCCTATTCGGTGGAAGTCATCACTGAATTTCCACTCGGCGACATTCTCCAAAATAGGGACGTGACTGGTCAGATTGTGAAGTGGGCTATCGAGCTGGGTGAACATACCCTCGATTTCAAACCCCGCACGGCCATCAAGTCCCAATCTTTCGCCGACTTCGTTGCTGAGTAGACCAAGATCTAACTCCCGCCGACTGCCGAATTTCAAGAGCACTCGGTCATGTATTTTGATGGCTCACTCAGCATTAATGGAGCAGGAGCAGAAATTCTTCTTATATCTCTCAAGGTGAAAAGTTAAAATATGCTCTTCAGCTATTATTCATGGCGTCTAATAATGCAGCCGAGTATGAAGCGCTTCTCAATGGTCTACGAATCACCATTTTCCTCAGGGTTCAAAGGTTAATGGTATATGGAGATTCCAAGTTGGTTATCAGTCAAGTCAATAAAGATTGGTCCTACACCAATGAAAAGATGGACGCTTATTGTAAGGAGATCCGCAAGCTAGAAAGTAAGTTTAGTGGCCTTGAGTTCCATCATGTCCCAAGAGACGAGAACTCGGCTGCTGATTTCTTGGCCAAGCTCGGCTCGTCAAGAGCCCCCCTGCCAAAAGGTGTTTTTCTTCAAGAGCTCCTGAAGCCATCGATCCAAACTGATGAAATTGAACCTTTGAAGGTCGAGAAAGCTTCATCTATTTTGGTTATTACCAATAATAAAGAAGACTGGCGACAACCTATTATTGATTTCATCTTCACTACCAAAGCTCCCAAAGATAAAGATGCAGCAATTCGCCTTTCCGGAAGAAGCAAATAGTATGTTATGGTGGGGTCAGAGTTATACAAAAGAGCTGCTTCAACTCGAGTGCTTATGAAGTGTGTCAACCAATCAAAAGGATCAGAAATCCTAAAAGAGATACACTTAGGTATTTATGGAAATTATGCTGGTGCTCAGACACTGGTCGACAAGGCCTTCAGGTCAGGCTTTTATTGGCCGACTGCTAATGAAGACGCTAAGCTCCTAGTCCACAGCTGCCAGGGTTGTCAATTTTTCACCAAGCAGCATCATCTCCCTGCTCAAGTTCTCCAAACTATCCCGCCTTCGTGGTCTTTTGTGTGCTGGGGGCTTGATATGGTTGGACCTTTTCCAAAGGCCCCCCAGGGATATGATCGCCTCTTTGTTGCCATTGACAAGTTCATCAAGTGAATAGAAGTAATACCATTAAGGAAAAGCACCGCCAAGAAAGCCGCATAGTTCATTCAAGGGATAATATACCGATATGGTGTCTCTCATCAGATTATTACAGATCTTGGGACCTAGTTTACCGGCAATGATTTGGGAATTCTGTGAAGATTGGTGTATTGAAGTCAAATACGCTTCTATTGCACATCCAAGAGCAAATGGTCAAGTTGAACGAGTTAATGGCATGATACTCCAAGGATTAAAGGCTAGAATTTTTGATCCCCTCAACACATATGGCGGTCGGTGGATGAAAGAATTACCAGCTGTTCTTTGGATCCTTTGCACTCAGCCAAGCCAAGCCACTAGTCGAACTCCTTTTTTCCTTGTATATGGATCGGAGGCCATTTTACCGGTGGACATGCTGCACGAGTCTCCAAAGATTCAACATTATGAAGAAGGCGTAGCGAGCAGACAAAAAAAGAAGATATTGATAGTCTCGAAGAAGCTCGTTTAGCCACAATAATTCAATCTGATCGATACCAACAGGGTCTGCGCAGATATCATGACCGCAACGTGCATGGTCGATCATTCCAGGTTGGAGATTTAGACTTTCGCACGTCCAAATCTCAGCACGCTCCATTAAACTCCACGATGGATAATCGTCTAATCAATGCAGCTGATAACGCCTAGAGTTATTACCCACTAACTGACCGTTCTCCCTCATAACTGGTCATTAGTGGAGCACATTAATTAGAAATTATAACCCCTGATCTCTCTCATAATATATAAAGGGATTAGGGGAGCCTATTAGAGGGAGGATTTTTTCAGGCTAAAAAAAGACATTTTTGGTTGATACGCTTAAGGCTATTTCCAGCCCTTAAGCCCAGATTACACATATAGAAGTAGGGTTATTATCCTCCGGGAGGCCTGAACCTGTCTAGAAACACTCCATGTCTCATAGACTGAGATAACCATCGAGATTCATCCACAGAACTCCCCAAAGCCTAACCAAAACTTTACTGCGGGTACCCACGTGGTATACTGTTATTCTTACGCAACGACAGGTATCTAATCATCTAGTAAAGGATTAGGGATTAATCAGTTAATTAGAGATTAACTGAATTAACCGATCAACCAATTAATCGGTTGGCATAAAGTATTTAAATAATATATCAGGATGCTGGTACTAAATATGGATATAGCTCTATGTTTATTTTGCATCAGAACTAGTCTAGATTAAATGTATACCTTGTAAAGCAAGTCACATTACTGACAACAACTAGATTCCTGCTAATTATTATCTTTAGATCAAATCTAAGCTTGGTTGAAGTCCATAATCCTACAAAATAAATAACAATATATAAGTATGTGCTTAAAATGGCACTATGGCAGCAACCATATCATCCAAGTGAGTGAAGTAATTGAACCCAAAACAAGAAATGGACTCAATTGTTCAAATACACACAAAAACGACAATACTTCAGCCAAACAGTAGACATGAAATACATAAAACAATACACTTTAACAAAAGAGCAGAACACATGAACTTCAGTCTTCAGCACACAACAACATACATGAACCCTAAAAAAACAACACACAACGCCACATCACTCCATAGTTTCACACATGCACCAAAATAAATAAGCTGATATAAGTTGTAGGATCAAATATCTATGAGAAAATTCTATATATGCCACTGAAAGTTCACCGGTTCTTGTATATGTAACTGAAAATTTGTTGTTCCCATATACGTCACTGCTTTAATTTTTTGTATTCGTAAATGTCACTGTCGTCAGTTTCAATGTTATTTTTTTTCTAAATGATAAAATCACCCCCAGCTCACAACGTAGGAAATTAGGGATGACCAAGGGGTGTGCAGGGAATCACACCATCACCGCCGCCACTACCGAACCCTCACCAGCTCCTCGCCGCTCCCCAACCCATCCTTGATTCAGTGCGGTGTGAGATGAGGGCAGTTTTGCAATTTAGAAAAAACTAACATTGAAACTGATGATAATAACATATACGGACATAAAAAATGAAGCATTGGCATATATAAAAATTGAAGCAGAGACATATACCTTTAGTACCGGGCTTTAAATAAAATCGGTACTAAAAATACATGATTCTAAAATAAAAAGCACAGATTTGCTTAAGCCGACACTAGTTTGTATTTAATTTCACAACAAATTTGGATATAATTTCACTTGAAGTTTTTTACAATTAGTTTGGATTTAATTTCACTTGAATTTTTTCACAACTACTTTGATCTCATTTCACTAGAAATTTTTCACAACTAGTTTAGATTTAATTTCACATAATTTTTTTGACAACTAATTTGGATCTCATTTCATTTGAAATTTTTCACAACTAGTTTATATCTCATTTTACTTGAAATTTTCCACTCCTAGTTTGGATCTCATTTTACTTGAAATTTTTCACAACTAGTTTGGATTTAATTTCGCTTGAAATTTTTCACAACTAATTTGTATCGCATTAACTTGAAATTTTTCATAACTAGTTTGGATCTCATTTCACTTGAAATTTTTCACAACTAGTTTAGATCTCATTTCACTTGAAATTTTTCACAACTAATTTATATCTCATTTCACTTGAAATTTTTCACAACTACTTTGGATTTAATTTTGCTTGAATTTTTTCGCAACTAATTTGTATCTCATTTCACTTAAAATTTTTCCCAACAAATTTGGATCTCATTTTACTTGATTATTTTACAACTAATTTGGATTTAATTTCACTTAAAATTTTTCACAACTAATTTGTATCTGATTTCACTTGAAATTTTTTACAACTAGTTTAGATTTAATTTCACTTGAATTTTTTCACAACTAGTTTAGATTTAATTTCACTTGAAATTTTTCACAACTAGTTTGGATCTCATTTCACTTAAAAAAAATTTACAACTAATTTGTATCTAATTTCACTTGAAAATTTTCACGATTAATTTGGATTTAATTTCACTTGAAATTTTTCCCAATAACTAATTTTTATTTAATATCAGTTGATTTTTTTCACAACTAATTTGGATCTCTTTTCACTTGAAGTTTTTCCCAACTAATTTAGATCTCGTTTCACTTGAAATTTTTCGCAACTAATTTGGATTTAATTTTACTTAAAAATTTTCACAACTAATTTGTATCTCATTTCACTTGAAATTTTTCACAACTAGTTTGGATCTCATTTAACTTGAAATTTTTCATAAGTAGTTTGGATCTCATTTCACTTGAAATTTTTCACAACTAGTGTGTATTTCATTTCACTTGAAATTTTTCACAACTAATTTGGATCTCATTCACTTGAAATTTTTCACAGCTAATTTGCATCTCATTTCATTTGAATTTTTTCACAACTAGTTTGGATTTAATTTCACTTGAAAATTTTCACAACTAATTTGTATCTCATTTAACTTGAAATTTTTCACAAGTAGTTTGGATCTCATTTCACTTGAAATTTTTCATAAGTAGTTTGGATCTCATTTCACTTAAAAATTTTCACAACTAGTGTGTATTTCATTTCACTTGAAATTTTTCACAACTAATTTAAATCTCATTTCACTTGAATTTTTTCACAACTAGTTTAGATCTCATTTCACTTGAAATTTTTCACAACAAATTTAATTACACAATAGACAATTTGTTGGAAATCAAAAGCACAATTTGTTCATGATGATATAATAAAGTACTTTATTACAGATGTGGCATTGGAATCTCAAAACACTAATTATTAAAATAAACGATTCCTAAACAACGCAGCAACGACTCCATCCATAGACAAATTTGATTGGTCCAGCTCAAAAGGCACCTTATTCTAGTGGTGAGGAATGCAAGGGTGAGTATTGGAATACTCAACAAGCCATCCATTCAGAACATAAAGAATGCATAAGGATAACAAAGAAAGGTATAATATGACCATTTTGCATAAAAGCAGCATTTAAAGAAAGAATAGAATTTCAAAAGTTAATCTAATTAAGTGAAAACCTTAACACTGAATTAACCATTGACTGAATAACCCTACCCAGAGTCATCAGGCCCAAAACCAACCAAACCACTCTAAACTAGAGCTAATCAGGTTAAACAGAATTAAACAACAGATTAATTAAGTAATAGTAGGACTAATCACGAAAAGCATTGTGCGGCTCACCCTTGACCGTGGGCATGGCTATTCGAATAGTTTTACTTTGATCAGAAGTACACAACTTTACCCACAAGACACAACCCTATGATATATCACCATGTGCCTCAATACCACCACGGTATCTTAAAAAAGGACTATGATACGACCCCTTCACCTAGATCTCCTAAGCTTCGCACTCTAGGCGCGCTGCCATCTATCCTGACACCCTGGCATAGATACACCTGGCGCTCCCATCTGCAATAGACTTCGAAGGGTATAGGGCTACCGGCGGTCTCGATGCTCCACTTAGGATCACTAGGCTATAGGTCGCACCGTTGCCTACGCTGGCTTGTGGTAAGTGCTATAAGGCATTGCAACCGCAGCTCAAGAACTAGTTCTTAAGTGTCATGAGTACGACCAGCAAAACCATGTACTCACAACCTATCTTAGTCAAATTTTAGTGGAATTTTAATCATGAACCAGTTCACAAGTAAGCATTAAATCAATAAACCAGCATTAGGGTAACAAGTGGCATTAATGAGCATGATTAGGTGACAATAGTTTCTAAGCAGGGCTAAGCAAACCTATTTAATCCAATCAAATCATAATAGGAATCTAACTAGTCAAATTTTAGTCCCAAGGTGATCAAGGAATAAGGTATAGCAACATGAGGCATTAATAAAACAGGCTAAACCCTTCCTGATGACATTTGAAAATAAATGCATCTTTTGAAATAAAATATGGCTTTAAACATGGGTCCAATCATGATCAAATGATGCACTCAAATAACTTGCCTTGCTGCACTAGCTTGAAAACAGGAGCTTCCTCGACGAAAACGGGCTCCTCGGGGACTTTGGAAACAATATGCCAAAGCAATCAATTAAAAACAGTATGTAATATCACTCATATCATGTGTGAAAGTATTTTTAATGTGTAGACCTCATTTTCTAGAAAATTATGCAATTTGAATGGTCAAATTTAGAGTTAAAATGAATTAGTTATGAATTTTTGAAAATTTCAGTATTATTCTAGATTTTCATAAAATAAAAAGGAATTATGATGCAATAACGAATTATTTTTCTGAATAAAAATCGGGTTTATGATGTTAGCAAGGCGGTAGGGGCCTCGGTATGCCTGGTATACCATGTGGCAGCCACGCAGGTAGCACCACAGATGTGGCGCTGACGCGGCGCACACGTGGCGGCCACGTCGGCGCTACGGTGGGGCAGCGCGCGGTGGTGGCATAGGGACAGGTGGTCGCCGGCGAGCGATGGCCCGACAACTGACGGTGAGGGCATCAACACGATGAGCGAGCGATGGTAGACTCACCAGAGCTGACGGCGACGAGCGACAGTGACTGGAGGTGATTGGTGGTGAGGAAGAGACGGTGGGTGGCTCAGGTTGACGACGGGATCAGGGTTCCGACGGGCGGCGGCGATGACGGAGGGGTGGACGGTATTCAGCGGATTATGGTGATGACGATGAGGGGTCGGCAGTGATCGGCGGTGATCGATGACTCAAGGCGGCGGCGAGCGGTGGAGGCAGGGCGCACACGGGGGAACGGTGGCGACGCTCGGGAGCTCTGGCTAGGGTTAGATTGAGGCGGAGGGGAGCTCGGGGGTGCTTTTTATAGGGGCACCTGAGGAGTCCTACTCGGGTATGGTGGCAGCAATGGCGGCATGGCGGTTGTCGACATGGTGGGTGTGGCGGAGGTGGTTGCGGGGCATGGGCCAGGTCGGATCCATAGGCGAAATGAAGAGAGGGCCGAGGAGAACGCAAGGCTGAGCTCGGATTGGGCCAAGACGAATGACGGCAACAGATTGCCCAGTGGCGGGGTGGCGCTAGGGCTCGGACATGACCGACAGGAGGTTGAAGGTGACCCTGATAGGTGGGGCCCACTTGTTAGCGGCTGGGCGTGGGAGCAAACCTACGGGCGACTGTGGGCTGGCGAACGCGCGAGAATGGTCCGACGAGGTGCGGAGCGGCTGGGCCGGTGGGGCACGCGCGCAAGAACGTGCCGACTGAGGCGGGCCCATGCGGGAAAGAGGGGTTTTTAAAACAAATCTTTTTTATTTTTATTTTCCTTTTCTTTTCCTTTAGAAAAAGCCTTCCAAAAATTAGAAAAATAAGTTTTTAGTTCAGAAAAATTCTAGAAAAATTCTTATTATTTTTAGAGACTGTTACAAAAATTTCTAGCAACACTTTATTTCAAAAAAATTCTTCACAAAATTTTACTTTAGAAAAAATTTCTTTCCCTTTATTAAAAATTCCATTTTCTTTTCTTTTATTCATAGCTTTTATTTTTATTATTATTTTGAAAATTCAGGTTATGACAGGTAACAACGTCCATCTATTGATTTGTGCACTGTAATTGAGACTGATGTACTTTCTGCTGCTATCACTTGGATCTCTGTGGCCTATTCATGTAGGTGAGGTGTGATATACTTCTCATAATACTGCCTTAAAAAGTATTGTTATAATAGAATGTTTCGGTAGCTAGTTAGCCGAGTCAAATGCATATATGTATAGATGTTTGTAATTGTAACATGTGCAAGGTGCTTATCATCCTATTTTTCTTATTGGCTGAGGGATTGATTATGCAGATATATAATTGAGTACTAGAGGATAGTCCTGTCAAGATATCTTGTAGGAGAGCCTTCTTTTCTACCATTAGATTTGTTGGATTGCTAAAAAACAGATGGTCTTCTGTTGGTCGGTGTCACCTTCTCTGGATTTCTATTTCCTCTTCTTCTCAACATTCTTAGGAGCTGGTACGGAGCCAATAGCATCACCTACCATTATAAAAAAGTAGGCTAGTATATTGACAAAATAGATATGTTTATATAATAAGTAATGTGAGTTCGTTATAGATACCGATGTTACTTGTGTCTACTTTTATGGCTTGTTGTGATATTTTCTTTTCGTCATAATTATTGAAAATGGTAGCTATGACAGACAATGGGGCTCCCATTGTAAGTATCACAAAATCTCCTTCTACTAGGGCTACTCGATCAGCAAATGCAGACCACCCTCTACTTAGGCATAATCTACCTCCAGGGTTTTCTACATCAACAATATTAGTGTAGCCATCTCTTGTTGATATCTCAAAATTATCACCATCGCAGATGTTATGGTGATTAACAAAGCTTTTTAGTAAAAATTATAACAGTGAGATAACACTGCATCAGTTTGTTATGATTTTGTTACCACATAAATAGAATATGCAATATATTTACCATGTGACGCCTCAAGAAATGACCAATTTTGAGTATACAACACTTCGGATCATACGCCGGCACCTAAAATAGGCAATTGTCAAACCAATTTCACTTGAGATTGCATAAAAGTTGATAAACTAATCTGCATTGCATATTCATTTATATTATGTTACTTATATTTGTAAATTAAACTAAGCTGCATTGTATAACCGGTACTAATACTAGAGCATTTGTATTGCATATTTGCATGAGCACGACACTGGTCGACCGGCGCAAAAATAGAAATCACATTTGCATTGCAGTACTAACATTGTTAACATGGATTACTATATCTACACATAGCATTTACAGTACGGATCGACCAAAAAATAACATCTCATAATGCAGTGTTTGATCAATGCTAAAATAGCCAAAATTTGAGGAAAACGACATACCATGAGGGCAGTAGGCCTACTGCTAGAAGTACAATGTCCGGCGGCATTGCCCTATTGATCAATTAGAAGGCTTGCCATGTCATAGCTTGATTTGGATCGATGATGAGTGGTTGGCTGGGCGAATAAACTGGTCGCATTAGCGTAAGAAGAACTGAAGAATAGGGGCAGAAATGAGAATCATGAGATTTTTAGGGGAAATCAGATACATTAAGAGGAAGGTTTAGTACCGAGTCAGGATACCACCCGGCGCTAAACTTATTAGCACCGGTTGGTGTGCCCACCCAATACTAATGCGTAAGTGTTGAAGCAAAAATCACACAGAGATCTTTGAACCTTCATATTCGAAGGTATGGGAGAGTCTGCTTAGCTCCAGTACAGGTCCTAAATAACCCGGAGGGGTACAGAGCGTGCTAGTCAATTTAACCTTGCAATTGACAAGGAAGAGCGCGTGAGTTGTCCTAACGCTATCAGCGATGGCCCATCGGCATCGGCTTCGATAGCACACATAAAGGCTACGATGCATCGTGAAAAGCATGTAAAGTACCATGTATCGACTTGATCTTTATTTATTTATCGATTATATCAGCAAATCCTAACAATCGTCTTAACGCTAGTGCTCTAGCACATCAATCTTTACTGTTCGAACTAAATCGATGTAGCGCAAAGATATCATACCGGGACTACTATAAATAGAATCAAATCGATTGACAAGATAACAAACAATTCATCGGCTAAAACTCCGATAAATGTCGGACCAATAGATTAGATCAAACCACCTCGTATACATCCCCGTCAATACTATGGATCGAACTCAACCGAGATAGCATCATATTGACAATTGGTATACAATCTAATCTAGAATAATCTATCGGATCGACGTGATTGACAAACACATTAACTCGAGCATCAAAGCACGCTATAATAAAGACGAATCAATGCATTACATCGATAACTAGCAAATCTGCTCAATCTAATCACAGTATTGGACCCAACCGAGAAAGCTATGAATAGATCAATCAGTTTATCAAAAAGGCTATTCTCGTCATGATTAGAGATCGGACCTAACCAATGCAGCCTGATCTCGACGAAGAATCGCCCTAATGCTACATACCTAAAGTTGGCGATGCGCCGAAGGGTTGATTGATTGGTTGTGTGAACGTCTTATAATAGCCTTGAGCCTAGCTATTTATAGTCGGGGAAGCACGCAATTTGTGCTTGACACAGAATCTAAACTAACCCTAAATATCTGCTAATTAAAGATAAAACACCGCGAAGCCTTGGCCCACGCCGCGCGTGACCTGTCTTTGCTCGTTGAAGTCCTTTTGGTGGCCCATCGGCCTAGCCACTTGGTCTGTCATCCCAATGGTGCGTCGGTCCAATTTCTGGTGTCAATAGTAAGCTTTTAGTACCGGTTGGGGACCCTAGCCGATACTGATAAGTTTAGCACCAAGCGGTCTCCTGACCCAGTACTAAAACTATTTATTAGTACCGATTGCAACTACCCACGATGTGATCTCTCATTTCTGACCGTTGTAGATGACTTTCGGTACCGGCTCAAATTGGATTGGGTACTAAAATGGGTGGATGAAAGCCCACTTCTCTAGTAGTGTATAAACCGAGCATAGCCTGATTGACCTCACCACAAAGGCTAATCTTTGCCTACAAATCGAAGAACACAAGCAAGAACGTAGAAAACACAATCAAAACAAGGAAATTCGATTGAAATCTACGAATTATGGTTCACTCACAAAACCTGCGGTGTGGCAATTGTCAAAGCAACGATTAAACAAACCCAAGAAACCCTAGATGACTTCTTCTACAACTTATATACCTATTCTAGATACACCCTAACGGGCTCAACTGGATGCACGACTCAAAGGCCAAATAAGATAGCAAAACAACACCCTGACAGATTCTGGACACTCACTTGTTTTTATGATTCCTGTTGATCTAGAAGGAATTTTTACATGAAACTAACACCATTGGAAATATGCTGAAGTTAGCTTTCTGTGCATATGTAGAACGTCGAAAACGGAGTCTGAATGTGATCTAGGCAATGATTTTAGTGCATACTGCTCCTGAAATTCAAGATGGACTTAAGCAGGAAGTGGATTGGGCTTCCAACTCGACTTAGACGCCTTACTGGTTCTTCTTCACCTCTTTACTTGTCTCTATGTAGTTCTTGGTCCTCTCTATGATTCATAATAATAATATCATTATTTGGTAGCAATATATTCTCAAAGTTATATAAAGAGGTACTTAAGAACGAGTTCACCTGGAGATTTAATCGTCGTGCTCGATCTCGAGTGTTTAGTCCTTGCATAGCAACCCGAGGGGCGCCATGTATATCTGTAGGAGTGATGTCCTCATCATCTTCACCCTCTTGAAGTGGAGTCGTCCTCGATTCAAATAAATATTTTACTCTCCTTTATGGCTTCAATTTTGTAATATCATTAAGAGAAAAGGGAACATTCTTGCAAATCAAAGCATAACACACATCATGACTATTGATTTTAGCATGATTAGTTTTTATTGAAAGCATAGCAGAACCCTTCAATTTGACTTCTTGCTGATTTTCATATATAGCGTCAAGTTGTTTGCTCTCATTAGCAGCTCTCTCCCTATCATCTTTAACAATTTCATCGAGAGTTAAAGATAACAAAGTAACATTCACCCCCTTATACACAAGAGTGTATTTTTTACTCCTACCGTGATGAAGTGCATCATAATCATATTCCAAAGGGCAACCCGTGTGGTTGTAGCTGATGAGGCACTCTCGATTGGTACCTGTAATGGCTTTTTACCTGACTCATCAGCTCATGTGGAGGTGGAAAGCCGTATGCTTACTGGCGCTGGCGTAGATGCAGGAAGAACACTTAAAGACGATGGTTTGGCGGGTGCTAGTGGATAGGAAACTCCTGTCTTGTGTTGTCGTCCATGCAATTCTTTCTCTACAAGCACAACAAGCTGGAACAAACGGTTGTTAATATTATATTCTTTATAATAAATAATATCTTGAATCTCACGCCTCAAACCACCATAGAAGCGATAAATCTTGTTCTCGGTGTCCTCCTCTATGCCACATCAGATCATTCTCTTTTGAAGCTCTGCATAATATTCATGCACAGATATGTTACCTTCATCCAGACGCTGTAGTTTCTTACGCAATTCACGTTGATAAAAAGGAGGGACAAATTTGTTTCGCATAGTTTGTTTTAACCTATTCCATATAGCAGGTTGCAATTGAGTGTTACCTAGCTCATTCCACTATATTATAGCAAAATCTTTAAACTGACTAGTAGCTTGTCTAACTCTATGTTGTTTAGGAACTAGATATGAGTTAAATTTCTGCTTTATGATCACCTCCCAATCTAGATACTTCTCAGCATCATATTCACCATGAAAAGATGAGATATTAAATTTAACTTTCACAAAAGGATCATCATTATCTCGATTATGAGTAGTATTACCTTCCATACCAGCTCGGTTATGGTGAAGGCATCGACGTAGGTGCTGCTCTTGTATGGCTCGATGATCGACGTCTCCATTGATGTCATAGACCATATCGCCATCGTCTTCTTACTCACCGTTGTCTCTTTGGGGTTGCCGATTGGTCTATAAATCTTCCATCTTTCAAGAGAGAGATTGGATGCTAACTCTTATGGTATCCATATTGGTGTTGATTTGTTCCCATAACCCTATCTGACGTACAACGACATCAACGAGTTCTCCTTTGGAGTTTCCTGCCATGCATGGTTAGTAGAAAGAAAAAATATAAGAGAGTATTATCCCTATAAACTAGTAGGTAGTGAAAGGTGAAATTGCTCTCACTCAAACGTCTTACCATGCTCTTGCAAGGATCTTACTTATGCTGGTCGATGGCACCAAAAGGTAGTGGAATGACAATTGCAAGGACCCAAACTATACTGATTAGAAGTATATATGTGAGTTTGGAAGGTTAAACACAAGTAATTTATATAGTGAATACAAATCAAAAACAAATAGTAATATTAAATAAATATCCAAAGCACTTGTATTAGTTGCTGGTCTCTATGTGTTCTCTATGGCAACAAGAGTTGTATGAGGGAGTGGCTAAGAGTGGAAGGATGGCTGGCTAGTGTGGGATGGCAAATGCAGCACAAAAATAGCATCACTAAGCACTAATATCTTCCTAGCTATCCTTAAGTGTTCCTTTCTTTTCCTTCTTTTTATACTCTTTTTTATAATCTTTCTTTTTTTAACTTTTCTTTTTCTTTTTTGTTGACTATGAGGACAGAGAAGATAAGCCAAAAAGCGTTTTGATGATTTCAGTGCGAGTAGTGACCTGTCGATAAACAGAGAGGCGCTTTAAGGTTAGTGTAGAAAACTTCGACCCTCAGAAACTCAAACTTCTAGGCCGATTTTGGAGAAAATAAATTCGTTGAACCCGACAAGATGTTTTAGACATGTACATATCCAATATCTACAATTTTTCTTACAGCTGTGTCCCATGAATGAACCTAGTGTAGGGTTATGGGGAGGCTACGCTAGCGCTTAATTTCAAAAATTTACCCTGTTAGCCCAAGAACCATGCGTGTAATGTGATCATGAATCATTACCTTGAGCCTTGAGACGCGCTCGGGCAGCGAAAGTAGAGTCGATGAAGCGTGTCCTCGATCTACTCCTCACAGCTCCGTCCGTTCATCGGCGATGAAGTCGGCGTAATCCAGCGTTCTCCAAGGAAGAAGAACAGCACCGATGCAGCAACGGTGCCTCTACGGTATCTACACGTACAGGGACGGGATCACCTCGCGCCGGCGTGCTAGCACCACTCACGAGATCTAGAAGATCAATCACAACACTTATGATCATGAAGAGAGGAGAGGTGGCGGCTAGGGTTAGGGTGAAGTAGCAATGACCAGCAGCCTGTTCATGCTTACCCCACCTCTCTTTATATAGTGCCCCATTGTGGGCCTTTAATCTGCATTAAAACCCAATAGATCTAATCTGTTCGCGTGGTCTGGAACTTCCGGCTATGGCTGGAACTTTCGGCCACCGAAATTTCTGGATCCCATCCGGAACTTCTGAAATAGACCTTCTGTATCGAATTAATTCTCAACCCAGAACTTCTGGTTCAACCGGAACTTCCGGTTCGTCCAGAACACGGAACTTCCGGCTTGTCCAGAAAATCGAACATTAGGATTGACCCAAAACTTCTGGTCCTACCAGAACTTCCGGATGCTCCAGAACCCAAAACTTCTGGCTTCAGCCGGAACTTCTGGTTCCCCCAGAATTTTCTTGAACACAATTCCATCAATCTCCCACTTTCACAAGAACCAATTCTTTGCAAGATTTAAATTCCATCCCCTTAAGCGTGCGACCCGATAGGTTCATACGCAAACGGCCGCTACCCGAAAACTATTTCTGGATCGCCGATCAATAGCGGTACCTAGCAGCACATATTGACCCCCGAAAGCATACAAAGTCAAAATCATACTTTCTGAACCTTGATATACTCACGCACCAATCCCTTTACCACACGACATCAGTCAAGCTCAAGGCGAGATTTGTGCCACCCTTGTTGGTAGCTCGACACTTCACTTGATCAAGTAGTGGATTCAATCATGATCAACTCTTTGATCATAGTGGCATAGCCATGCACTTTCCAATCCGACTACCTCGAGGGGCCCAGAGACGTCTCTCCCGTTATGTAGGAGGGGTAAATTCCATCTTGACCGCTCACATCCCACGACATGTTTCGTGACACACCCGAAAGCAACCTTTGTAACTACCCTATTACGGAATAGTGTTTGGAAGCCCCTAAGTGTGCTACTACACATTCTGAAATCAATAACGATCTCAGGTCTAAGGATTCTGCAGGTACATCATTTGAGATGACAACTGATCGCACTCATCTTCTCCAGCTCATCAGGTGTCGAAGGACACTGACTCTTGCTGAGAGAAATACCATGTGACATCTGTAGGAAACTTTTCTTGGAATTCTGCATATTGAACCGTTTCAATACCTTATCAATGTACATGCTTTGGCTTAATCCAATTAATCTTCTCGATCTATCTCTATAGATCTTTATGCCCAAGATGTATGTTGCCTCTCCAAGATCTTTCATTAAGAAACTTTTTCTCAACGAAGACTTGACAGCATCCAGCATAGGAATATCATTTCCGATCAACAATATGTCATCTACATATAAGATTAGAAATACAAGTGAGCTCCCACTAGCCTTTTTGTAAATACAAGGCTCTTCTTCGTTCTTGATGAAGCCAAACCCTTTGACTACCTCATCAAAACGAAGATTCCAACTCTGAGAAGTCTGCTTCAGCCCATAAATGGATATTTACAGCTTGCAAACTTTCCCAGCACTGTCTGGATCATCAAGACCTTTAGGCTGTGTCATGTACACATCCTCACTTAGGTTTCCATTAAGGAAAGCCGTCTTGACATTCATTTACCATATCTCATAGTCATAAAATACGACAATTGCTAAGATGATCTGGATAGAGTTTAGCATAGCGACGAGCGAAAACGTTTTATCATAACCAACTCCTTGAATCTGCCTGAAACCTTTCGCCACCAATCGTGCCTTATAGATGTGAATATTTCTATCAACGTCCATCTTTTTCTTAAAAATGCATTTACACTTGATAGTTTTTACGCCATTAGGTGGATCGACCAAGTTCCAAACTTGATTCTCTCGTATGGATTCTAACTCGAATCTTATGGCTCCAAGCCATTTCTCAGAGTCAGGTCCCATCACTGCTTCCGAATAGGTCTTAGATTCATCATTGTCCAACAATAACATGTCGCGCTGCCTAGTGGTTAAAAACGCTAACCACTCGGGCGCCCGACTTAACCTCTCTGACCGACGTGGGGCTGGTGTCTCGACAACAGGCTCTGCAACATCTTGCATGTCGAGGTCCGGTTCAGTAGGAGCTAAAACACTTTCTAGTGGCTCTCGAACCTCTTTGAGTTGCACCGTGCTTTCACTAACCCCTTTCGAGAGAAACTCTTTCTCAAGAAAAACACCGTTCTGGGCGACAAACACTTTGACTTCTTCCCGGTTATAAAAGTAATATCCTTTGGTTTTCCTAGGATATCCCACAAAGAAACATTTATCAGATTTGGGAGTGAGCTTATCAGACGTCAAACGCTTTACATAGGCCTCACAACCCCAAATCTTTAGAAAAGACAACCCGGGACGCTTCCCAGTCCATATCTCATATAGTGTCCTCTCTACAGATTTAGATGAAACTCTGTTTAATGTGAAAGCAGCAGTTTCTAAAGTAAATTCCCAGAAAGACAATGGAAGATCAGTTTGACTCATCATCGACCGGACCATGTCTAACAAAGTTCGGTTCCTCCGCTCGGACACCCCATTCCATTGAGGTGTACCGGGTGGAGTCAGCTGTGGAACAATTCCACACTGCTTCAGATGATCATTAAACTCATAGCTCAAATATTCACCTCCATGATCCGATCGTAGAAATTTAATTGTCTTGCCAGTATGATTTTGTACCTTATTCTGGAACTCCTTGAACTTTTCAAAGGATTCCGACTTATGTCTCATTAAGTAGATGTAACCATATCTACTAAAGTCGTCGATAAAAGTTATGAAGTAGTAAAATCTACCTCTAGCTGTAGAACTCATTGGTCCACATACATTAGTATGTAGAATGGCCAATAGCTCGTTTGCCCTCTCACTTTGACCAGTAAAAGGCATCTTAGTCATCTTGCCAAGCAAACAAGACTCATATGTGTCAAATGATTCAAAATCAAATGACTCTAAAAGCCTATTTTTATGGAGCTTCTGCATGCGCTTCTCATTTATATGACCCAAACGACAATGCCAGACATAGGTAGGATTCAAATCATTGAGTCGAGGTTTCTTTGTATTAATATTATAAACATGTGTATCCTCAAAATTCAGAATATATAAGCCATTCAACAATGAACAAACACCATAGAGCATACCATTCAAAAATATCGAACAACACTTGTTCTTTATTACGAATTCAAAACCATCTTCCTCTAAACATGACGAAGAGATAATGTTTCTGCCTAAGGCCAGAATGTAATAACAATTATTCAATTCCAGAACTAATCCTGAGAGTAGCGGCAAAGAATAAACGCCGACGGCCAACGCAGCAACTTTTGCACTATTGCCGACGCGAACATCCAATTCGCCTCTTGCACACTTTCTTGTCCTATTCAGTCCCTGCAACGACTTACAAGTATGAATCATTGATCCGGTATCAAATACCCATGAATCACTTGGACGAGTGGCAAGATTAATTTCAATAACATTTATACTTGAAGTAGAAGCGGAAGTCTCACTTTCCTTCTTCTTCTTGAGTTCTTCCAAGTACAACTTACAGTTCCTTTGCCAATGACTAGTTTTGTACACAAACAAGGACTTTGAGGTACCGTACTTCTCGGCCCGAGCTTGGTTCTCAAACATGCCTCGGAGTCCCACAATCATATTATGGGCATCCCTGTTCTCATCTTGCTTTCGAAGCTTAGAGGACATACTGGTAAACATGAGACAGCTAACATCGAGTGAATCGTTGACGTGCTTCTCATAAACCCACCGATCAACTGCAGATGCATTATTTGCTGGTTCATCAGGATGGGGCTCCTCTAGAACATATTCCTTTTTCTCTTGTTTGAGAACCATTCTCAAACTTCTATACCAATCAATAAAGTTTGTTTTACAAAAAATCGATCTTAAATTAAAACTGGAAGTGTTATTAACAGTAGGTGCAAAGATCTACAACAACAATACAAGGTTCAGCACTATGCTATGTTAATTTTCTATCAAATAAAAGATATGCTATAATATGTAAAATAATCGCTTTCCTCTAACGATACATCGTGGGACAAAATCCATATTCATCTAACTCCTAGTGAGCTTTGGCATCACTGCTAGAAGATTAATGACATAGGTAAGCAATACTTTGCTTATCACATCTCTATGTGACTCTTGTTCGTTGGGGTAGCATCCAATGCCCGACTCTCAACTCCATGTCCTAAAGCACAAAACTGTTTTGTTAGCTTTGTTAAGCAAACCAATACTATGCATGTAGTGTCCGACACCACCCTAACTGATTAAGATAAAAGATGGCACCCTGCTTTGGCAGACCCACCATATAATGATCACAACCTTTGTAGGTGTAGCTATTGGAAAGAGCATCAATACTTAATTTTCTGAGGGAAACTATTCTAACATGGTAATGATGCCTACCGTACATAGAACATGAAAGAATAGTATGACAGGAACATAAGTAAACATCACAGGCAATCATATTAATTGTGACATAGTATGGCCTTCTTGCATAGCGATCTCCATCTCCATGGTTCCTGTCCATCGGGTCATCACGCTTCAGGCCTCCATGAACCTGATTAGGCTATTATATTTAATAACACTATACTAATTACATGAGCTGAAACATCACATGTCGACGCGCAGGTCGTACAACATTTGAACAGCCCTGGGCTGTAATCAATCATGACGCGCAGACCATGTTATTACAAGTGAGTATCATATATTTTGCAAGGCCATACCAGTCACAACATTCTCTGTAAAAACAAGTTAGACGGAGACTATGCGTAATTGAAAATAGACCCGAAACTTCCGGCTCAGCCGAAACTTCCGGTCGAAGGGACCAGAACTTCCGACTCAGGGCCAAAACTTTCGAGATCAACCTTCTAACTCGAATTTATTTTTGGCCCGGAAGTTTCGAGTCACACCCGGAACTTTCGAAAATAACCTTCTGTACAGAATTTATTTCTGTCTGGAACTTCCGGTCCAACCAGAACTTCCGGACACGGAACTCTTGAGTCATACCCGGAACTTCAAAAAATAACATTCTGTATCGAATGTTATTTCGGCCTGGAACTTCCGGTCCAACCGGAACTTCCAAAAATCCGACAACAAAAATAATAGATCCAATCTATTTCCATCACATATCACCATATGTGATCGATCCAGATCGAACACTACGCACGTAGGTTTTGATACCACTGTAGGGTTATGGGGAGGCTACGCTAGCGTTTAATTTCAAAAATTTACCCCGTTAGCCCAGAAACCATGCGTGTAATGGGATCATGGATCATTACCTTAAGCCTCGAGACGCGCTCGGGCAGCGAAAGTAGAGTCGATGAAGCGCATCCTCGATCTGCTCCTCACAGCTCCGTCCGTTAGTCGGCGACGAAGTCGACGTAATCCAACGTTCTCCAAGGAAGAAGAATAGCACCAATACAGCAACGGTGCCTCTACGGTATCCACACGTACAGGGACGGGATCACCTAACGCCAGCGTGTTAGCACCACTCGCGAGATCCGAAAGATCAATCACAACACTTGTGATCGTGAAGAGAGGAGAGGTGGCGGCTAGAGTTAGGGTGAAGTAGCAATGACCAGCAGCCTGTTCGTGCTTACCGCACCTCTCTTTATATAGTGCCCCATCATGGGCCTTTAATCTGCATTAAAGCTCAACAGATCTAATCTGTTCGCGTGGTTCGAAACTTTCGGCTATGGCCGAAACTTCCGGATCCCATCCGAAACTTCCGAAATAGATCTTCTGTATCGAATTAATTCTCAACCAGGAACTTCCGGTCTAACCGGAACTTCCGGTTCGTCTAGAACCCGGAACTTCCGACTTGTCCAGAAAATCGAACACTAGGACTGACCCGAAACTTCTGGTCCTACCAGAACTTCCGGATGCTCCAGAACCCGGAACTTCTGGCTTCAGCCGAAACTTCCGGTTCCCCCAGAATTTTCTTGGGCATAATTCTATCACCTAGTTAGGTATGGACTACAAGCTTCTGAAATATCCACATGCTAATTTGATGTAAAGAAAAGAAGCAACCACACTACTTGAAAATGAGCGTGACTCACTATATTATTTTCTCCAAGAAATATACCAGTACCATATCTGCAAAAGAAAGAAAGTATTGTTATATTTAAGGGGTTGTTTGGGAGGAGGGGGAGGAAAAACCCAGGGAAATAACCTCTAGAGGGGTTTTTCGGATGACATGCCTCCCCCGCCACTTCCCCAAGGAAAAATTTCCGATCGGGAAGATTTCCATGTTGCCATTTGGCAACCGAGATAGAAATCCTAAACAAAACAAAAGTAAGGACAATTCAAAAAGAAATTATGAAAAATAGAGAAAATAATTACATAAATTTTTTTAAAAAAATCTAAAAATAAACAGAATCAACACCATAAATCAGGTAAGATTAAAGTAGATTAGCTAAAATCTGCACTAACATTCAAATTGTAGTTCTCTCCATCTATACATCTGCATAGATAATCCAAATACAAAATGAAATGAAACTTGAAGAATGTTGGATGGATGGGATAAGTGTAGATATCTATGAACACAAGAAGACAACAAAGCCAATAAAATTATTCAATGTATCCCTGCCGAGTAGAAATCTCACGTGAACAACCTGTTGTTTTGTTGTTTTCTGTTCACGAACTAGTTTGTCAGGTTACCAATAATTATATAAGCCTTTTTGTCTGCACAGTTATTCTAGAGGGTATGAGTTTACAAGATGCCCCATGAATGACAGCACAACAATAGTAAAAGTGAAAGAAATATCAAGATTAAGATTTGGAGCTCAAGCAAGAGTAATGAATACAACACCAGTTCAAAAAAGAAAAAGCTTCAACATTATGCCCTGTTCACTGCCAACTTCATTGAATACTTCATTCACAGTTTTGTATCCAACTACTTAGAGCACCAAAAATTCCAATTCAATTACACATGTAACACATCACAGTCCAAGGGCAGCATGCAATGCATCGTCAACTAATTTGTCTATTAAGGTCTCCAAAAAAATCTAATATTATGCAAGAATTCACTGAACTTTAAAAAGGTATCAAAGAACTTATCTTAATCATTTGTAAAACCAAGCTACTTATCTATTGAAGATTTTTGGTATTTCCTAGAGATAACAACAAATAATCAGGGTACTTGTAAACAACACTGGACAAAGGAGATAAGAACTCTGAATCTCTGATGGATTGTGAGATTAAATGGCTCCCTCTAGGACGGAATTGTGCTGAACACCGCATGAATTTGACTACATTGATCACTCAACAGTGCAAACACATGATCTTTGAAAAAATTCTGCTATCATTCATGATTCCGGGTGTTATTTCAAATGCAAGCCCTAGGAAACGGAATTATTCCAAGTAAGTGACCAAGAAGTCCCAAATGGTACGAGATGGTATGTCATTTTGCTAGATCTTGCTCATTTGTTCAGGCTTGTCGATTAGGTTGTATTCCTTTCCAACAGGTCATTCTCGAGACAATGTCACCCGCACTGAATCCCGGATGAGTGGAGTTCATTACTCTCGCCAATCCAAACCCTTCAATAACCTTCACATTCTCAGATCAAATTTACCAATAAAGCAATCCTCCATGTACAGGTAAAATGCGCCTCTGATTAAACAATGCGAAAGGGGATGATAATTTTAGGGAAGGGGAAAGAAAACCTACGGATCTGGGCGTGAACGTGCAGTGCCACGGTGCCACTGTCGATGAGCAGCAGGCCATCCTCCCTCGCCACGGCTGCCTGCTCCATGCCGCTGCTGTCGGTGATGCGATGGGGGGAGAACTTCCCGACCTCCCAAGGCGAGGGTTCTATCCCCAGGGAAGCGGCGTGGATTGGGCCGGTATTTTCCCATCTCGTTGGCCGCCAAATGTTCAGAAAATTTATCCCATGAAAAAATTCCATGTGGACTGAATTCCCTGAAAATGGGCCAGGATTCCGGCTGCCAAAGGAGGCCTAAATTTAAAAGAACCAGGGAAGGAAGAGGCCTAGTGTCAGAAAACCTCAAGCTGTACCTTCTGCGAGCTGGTGTTGATTGGAAACACAAATTTAAGTTGCAACAAAATTATTGTCAACAAGGAGCATGGTGTGCACCTTCCTAACCTGATTTAGCAATCACAAACAACTAACAGAAAAGAATGAAGAACAATGCCCTGACCATGGCATCTACCGATCACAAGTATCTCATATTTCACAATTGATAAAGTATCATATCTGCACCAACTGCCAAGACAGACAGCACCAAAGCAAACTAGTATCTTAGGTAGTTAAGGGCAACATGAACAACTAATGGTCCTCCAACTGTGTAGATGTTGATACAAGGACAAGTACTTCGACACAGAAATTTCAGTTAAATCATCCACTAGTGCATGCTAAACTAAGTTTAACTAAGAAGTTGTCTCAGTCTGCAACTGATGATTGCCACGCATAATGTTATATGCCATATTGCCAACAATGGAAATTCTGTTATCTGTTTTGCAACTCTTACCACATTAACTAAATAAAGGCAAGAAAGCATTTGGCAGCAAAGAGGTGAAGGCCTCAGCCAAAAGAAAAATGTCCAGGGAATTGCATCTAGTTATCTCCAGGGAATTGCATATGTACCCTGAAGTTGAGGCACCTTCAGAAAAATGTCCCGAAGTTGATCAGCTTCGTAAAAATACCCCATACTTCGATAATTCTTTGTAAAATATGGAAAAATAGCAAAAAGAAATGTTAATCACAAAAATGGCAAAAATGCAAAGAAACAGCTAAATATGGGGCATTTCTATGAAGTCGCTTAACTTTGGGGGAAGGCATTTTTACGAAGTCGCTCAATCTTGGGGCATTTTTCTGAAGCCACAACTTCGGGGTACATATGCAATTCTCTCATTATAGAGTTATGGCAAGTGTAAAAACAATAAAGCATATTATCAAACATGAGAATGGACACGGATGCGGAAGCCATCAACTTGTGAACATCAAAGAACATAGTGTTTCATATCAAGTTCTCCAATCAGAGATAAGTTGCAGCCTACTTAGTGATTTTTATATGTAAAAAGTAAGAACAAAAACAAATTCAGCAAACTTTGGTCGTTTAAGAAGGTAATTGAGATTTGTCACGGTTTGATGAAAAGATTGTGAGGAAGCGATCATTAAAGGAGAAAAACGAACTTTTGAAAGGTATTTTGGATAAGAATATGACTTTGCAGTGTGTCCAGCAAACCAAAATGACTTACAGAGGGATAACACGAGTATGCCGTTTAAATTGGTCATAGTCACCAACCTGTTTTTACACCCTCCTGTCTTTCTACGCAAATAAGAAGCAGCAAATATACTGCTTCCAAGAGTACAATCTCCTTGTTATTATCACAGAAATCATACTGCTCATGCCCTCATTTTTTCTGATAAGCCAAAACTGTAACTTTCTAAGACATCATTGCAGCAGAATTTGCACCCTCCTTACAATCCTCAATCCGCTCATGATCCTCATGCTTTGATTGAAAAGGCTTCCCACTTCGCCGGCATTTTATAATTTCTCGTGACTCCTCCATCAACCCTGCATACTTCCTCCACACCTCCAGCATGGGGTGTTCTTCAATTGCAGTGTCTCCTCCAGCCATGTATGCTTCTTTGAGGATAACAAAGCATGACTTCTCCTTCAATAATAAGTAGAAAACATGTGGGTGCCGCTCGAACACACGGTGGAACTTCTGTGGCAGCCCCAGGTGCTGCCTGAGGCAAAGTAGCCGCCTCCTTTCAGCAGAGCATGTCACAAACAGACTAAGCAGCTCATGGAGCACCCCAAGCACACGCTTCTCCGAAACATCACTGTTGCGATCAATGCAACTGAAATCCTCATATGGAGACACATAAGGAAGCTTCTGAAACCCCTCTAGCCAGACCTCAATCTTCCGCTTCAGCCGGAGTCCCTTAGACTGGAAGAGTGGGATGGGCACCTCTGCCATGGACCCAAACCTCCTCATGGCATCCATTTCGAGCACTGACTTTGGCGATTCTTGGTCTTCCCCATTATCAATGAGCCCTAGCTCCCTCCCATCATCATCTCCCTCGCGACAAATGCTGTCTCCAAAGGTGAGAATCCGGAATCCGTCTTGCGCAATATCATAGTCTGGGCACTTGAAGTAATCCTCCGGGAGGGCGACGTGCCAGAGCATGCCCTGTGCGACGCGGAGTGGGAGGCGGCGGCATGGGGACATGAGCAGGAGGCGGCGGAGGCGGGAAGTAATGTCGGCACGGCGGGCGGCAAAGGTGTCCCGCTCCTCCCTCAGGAGGCAGGCCGCGGAATCGGATAGGTGGAACCAGGGGAGGTTGTTCCGGGGCCCGACGGACTCCACGAAGGCAGCGGGGAACCGCCGTAGGAAGGAGGCGACGCGGCGGTCGGGAGTCTCGAGCGAGCGGCGGAGCTTGGACACCGCGGAGACTGGGGTCGGCGATGGGGAGAGGAGGCGCGCGAGGGACACGAGCGGGCGGAGGTCACGCGCTTGCGACAGAACGGGGACGGCGTCGAACGACGAATCCTTCTTCCACCGCATCTTCACGTCCACGTACGACATGGACTGGATGAGGACGGCGAGAGGAGGGAGGGGCCTCGCCGCCCTCCTTATCGCGAGGGGCGGCATGGCGCGGTCTCTCGAGGGTTTCGGGGTTTTGGAGGGGGAGAGGAGTCAGGAGAGCGGAGCGGAGAAGGAAAAGGAGGAGCCGGAGGAAGAAGAAGACGAGGGGCAGAAACGTAAAAATGCTTTGCCACTGTATACCGTTGTCGGGCTAGTTGCCTGTCTAGTACGTGGGCCGCACTTATCAAGCCCTTCTGCATTGCGGACCCCATAAGTCATTGAGACAAGATGCTGCCTCTCGTAGACCACATAAGACGTGGACGCATGTGAGTCGTCCGTATCCATCCGGCGGCTGTGCACCCATCGGCGTCGCAGACGTAGTCCACCCAGGTCGGCGAGCACGCGCGGGAGCTAGGGTTTAAGGTGGCCGCCGCGACGACGCCGAGCACCAAGTCGCGAGCGGTTAATTCTAGGGTACCCTTAATTCTTACCAGAATATCTCGTATCCCGAGCAGTTAAAGCTCCAATCTTTCGAATCCTTCGCGGCTTAACTGCGTGGATTCGTCGGGTCTGGTTGGAGACCAGAGGCGAGTTTTGCCAGTTTTTTTTTTTTGGATTCGGAGGTGGTTTGAGTTGGATTGGAGAGATGGAGGAAGTGGAGAACAAGCTCAATGACTACAAGATCTTGAAGGAAGGCGAGGCGGAGATCATAATGCTCAAGAAAAACGATGTGTTCTACAATCCCGTGCAGGTATTCCTCGTGTTCATGTTTTTTTTGCGATTTTTTGGTTATTTGGGCGCCGTTAATGGATTTGTCACCTGTGTTAGCTTAGAGCTTAGAATAGTTACATCGTTAGATGTTTGTTTGTTTCGAATCGATTGGTGTGAGCCGCTTTTGAGCTTAGATACTGTTCAGTGCTCACCAATGGCGTGTAGGATTCCAAGTTTGGTTTTGGCCTGGTTTTTTTATTGTTATGCGATTGGATCTGTAGGCTTCGATTTAAGTGGTTCGTCGCGTAACTATTGGTTACTTTGTTTTTCTCTTTACAACTTGTTTGCATTTTGTTGTTGGTCATTTATGTTAGTGCCTGTGCCTCGCCATAGGTTGGAATCAGGTTAAGGTTGCAGTTGCTAGGAGATATATCTTAAAATTTCAAAAAAGCCAGTCGGGTTTGTTTATGCAATATTCTGATAGTGGAATTAGCCATTTGGCAGGGTTGTCTCGGAAAATTCCTGGTCCTGTGCGAAACTCCAAACAGGGGTGAGACCCGAGAGACTCGACTTGAGACGGCATGTCACAGCCATAGCGTGTGTGGTGGTCACGGCCATGTTGATCAGGAAATGAAGCCATGTCGATCAACCCGTAGCAAATCAAAAACCATCTAGAAAGTATACCTAGGGTACTTGGCCTAACTTGGGGGCCCTAGGATTTGTGGGCCCTGTGTGGTCACATACTTCACACTTGCTCAGGGATGGGCCTGTCCATTGGAATGATTGATTGATTTCTATAGCTACACCTGTTTCAAGTTGCTAACTCCCAGAACTTTTACTATGGAGGGATCGAGTAAAGATTGGTTATGGAATCTGATATTATTGGCAAACTAGTAAGAGTTTATCCATAGTTGATATTTGTTAATAACTATTGCTTGTAAAAGTTGCTGGGAAATTATGTTTGGTTCTGGAATTGTGGCTAATCTCCAAATCAGCTATTGTTGCACTCTCTGTAATTCAATTTTATTGCTCAATTAGGTCCACAATAGAGACATGTCAGTTGCGGTTTTAAGGACTTTCATTGCCAAGCGCAAGGAAGAACACAAGGCAATGATGGATAAGAGGGATAAGCCACATAGCAAAGGGAGTCATGACGAATCATCTACTCCAAATGAAGAGAATGGTTTGACAAGGCAACAGGATGAAATGGATGCTGTTGGTGAAAAGGAAACACATCAAGTTGCGGATGAAGTAGAAGATCTGCCAAAGGAAGCAACAAAGACACCATCATGGAAAGTAGCCCGGGAGCTTAAGGAACCAATTGTTCTTGAGGTGAGAGTGTGAGACATCTAAGTATAAAAATATATCATTGCTGTGTGAAGTTTATGTCACAAGTATCAAATCAGTTATATATTTCCATAGTAACATTACTTGACCTGATATCTACTTTTCAGTTGTCACTGGCTAACAAAACTTAATGCAGGCTTTGGCTGCTTCTGGGTTGAGATCTCTCCGTTATGCTCGTGAAATCGATGGGTTAGGAAAAGTGATTGCTCTGGACATTGATAAAGGTAATGGCCCAATTTTCTAAACTGGTTTCCTGCATTGCTAAATAAGGGTGCTGCTCTGCTTGCATTCATTGTGCCTCGTGGTTTCTTCTTTTTCAGCTTGTGTTGAAGCTTGCAAACGGAATATAAAGTTTAATGGTGCTTCTGTTATGAGTAAAATGGAAGCTCATTTGACTGATGCTCGAGTTTACATGCTCACACATCCAAAAGAATTTGATGTGGTAAGTCTTTCTCTCCCAGTAGGTGGGAGATGTTCTTTTATAGCTATTGTTTTTTGTAGCAACATTTTGCTATATATAAATGGGAGATTTTCACTATTTACTGTTTTTGTTTATTTGTTTCCTCTTACTGGTTTTATGGATTTATTTTGCTTACAACTATTTTAGAGGATCATGTGCTTTATATACTCAGACGGTTGATGTTATCCAACACTCAATTATACCATCTCAAGTTTGTGTTGCAAGCCTTTTTGTTGAAAATTGCTTTAGGTCTAGCAAAGCCATTATACATCTGTGAACAGGGAATTACTGATAAGTGATTATTAAGTTAAAAAGATGAAATTTTAATCATTTAGAAATGAATAGTACATATGAATCTTATTTAATACAGCTTTACACCATGTATATCTTTCTATATCAACTTATGCCTATAAATGCCTCTTTTTCAGGTTGATATTGACCCCTATGGGTCGCCTTCCATTTTTCTTGATTCGGGTGTACAGGCTGTTGCTGATGGTGGTCTATTATTGTGCACTGCCACAGATATGGCGGTTCTATGTGGGACAAATGGCGAAGTTTGCTACTCCAAGTATGGGCATTACTATCAGTTTGAAGCAAAAATTCCAATCTAGTTTGTGTTCTAATCATCGAGTCAATCTTGTAGGTATGGCTCCTATCCAGTTAAAGGCAAGTATTGCCATGAAATGGCTTTGCGAATCCTCCTTGCCAGTATTGAGGTACATAACTACTGCTAATAGTTTCTCTGAAACGAATTCACTGTAGTTTTTGCTCAGTGTACTTATTAGTTTGGATCATATATAACTGGAAGCTGGTGTAAATAAGTTGGCATAAGATAAAGCATATATACAATCAAAGGATGCACAGATATCAATATCTATTGGGGACCTTTTTTAGTTTGAATTATGGCCTTTCCTAAATGACCAGTGAATTCAACTCTGTAGTCCTATTGTTTCATCCTCGAGTTATCTTGATTCTCCTTTTCCATCTCTTTACACCAGAGCCATGCGAACCGATACAAGCGATATATTGTGCCTGTTCTCTCTGTGTTTATGGATTTCTATGTCCGTGTTTTTGTCCGAGTGTTCACGTGAGTTCCTTTTCCCCCTCTTCTTTTCCTTCCTGTAATCCTTCCTATAACAAGACTGGGTTCCTTTTGTTCAGTATTTGGTTGAAATATTCTTTCTGACATGATCCTTTTGCAGTTCTGCAAGTGAAATAAAGAAGACTCCTCTAAAACTTTCTTATGTATACCAATGTAATAGTTGTGATTCTTTTCATCTTCAGTGTCTTGGTAGGACCGTGACTAAGGTATGTTTGACATTCCATTCACCCCACCCAACCCACACCACATGCACAGTATTGTATTACCTCAATTGTATCTACAGAGTCTGAAGCTTCCCTTTTCTTTGTACTTCCTGTCCGAACTAAAGGATAATAGTGTGAAATATGCACCTGGCATTGGGCCTGTTGTTCCTCAAGAGTGCAATGACTGTGGGAAGAAATATAATATGGGAGGGCCAATATGGTCTGCTCCTATACATGATCAAGACTGGGTGGTTTCTACTTTGACGGAAGTTAAGTCAATGAAGGATAGATATCCTGCATACAAGAAGATAACTTCAGTTCTAACTACCATATCAGAGGTATTGTTATGGTTGTTCTCTGTGTTTTTATCAAGTTGCCATAGTTGGTGCATTTGTGATGAATTGAAACTGGCCTGTGCTAGTGTATTTGCGATGAAGTGAAACTGGCCTGGCAATACTAAACATTACTATACATTAAATAATGTTCCTTTTTAGAATATTGAATTAAAGGTGTGACTTGGGAGAAACGAGACTGATGGTCTAGGGATTTATTAATCATGGCATGCAACTGTAGAGAATAAATAATGGTGGATAGGAGTATGGCTTTTGGTAATCCATTTGGTCACCACAACTTAGATATGTGAACCTATTAATCATGCCATTCAACTGAAGAATAAATAATGGCAGTTTTGGTAATTCATTTCGTCACTAGGACCTAGATATGTGAAACACTTGAACAGGAATTTTATTGCCCAAATGTCCAGTAATTTGGTAGTACATTAGTTGGTCATCTAGGTAAGTGTTTGTTTGTCATGACCCTCTCATTTACTCTTGAGAAACTAATTCTAATTTAGGAACTATTGTGTATTCTCTTTAAACTTCATTTTTGTTATTATTGTGATACAGGAGTTACATGACATCCCGTTGTTCTTCAGTCTCCACAATATATCTGGTACTGTTAAGTGCACATCTCCGTCTGCAGTAATGTTCCGGTCTGCAGTTCTAAATGCAGGTTATCGGATTTCTAGCACCCATGTGAATCCACTTGGACTAAAGTCTGATGCCCCTTGGGATGTTATTTGGGACATCATGCGCTGCTGGGTATGTATCAAGTATCCCTTTTGCCAGTACTTTCCAGGAAACGTAGTGTTCACTAGTACAAATTGTTGGGTAGTAGTGTTCACTAGTACAAATTGTTGGGTACTTTACTAGATAAACTGTTAGTATCCTTAGTTCCTTACTACTATATGTCACGTTCCCATACAGGTGAAGAATCATCCTATTAAGGAACAGCCACATGACTCTTCAGGCACAGCAATCCTTTCAAAATCGCCCAAGCTTGAAGTATGCTATCCATTGAGCACAAAGTTTTTGTTTTATTATGCCTTTTAGATTTTACAGCATAGGAACAAAATGACATTTTCTGAAATTTCTTTTTTGTGTTTTTGTAGGCAAATTTCTCGAGAGCAGTTGCTGCCCTCAGCAGGGCTCAAGCAAAGAAAGTCAAGCGGTTCCTTCCAAACCCAGAACGGCATTGGGGTCCAAAGGTTAGGGCTGGCCGAAAGATTACAAGTAAACATGTTTCTTTGTTGGGTCCAGACGCTATCAACCGTGTTATAAATGGGGCTGCCACCCCTGAAGATGGAAATGTGTCAATGCTAGATAAGCGGACTCCAGAAAACGGAGAAAATGCAACAGATGAAGAGAATGAGCCTTCAAACAAGCGCCAAAAGACCGATGATGATGAATTGGCATCCGAACCTTAATTGTCATGACATAATATTTGAACTTGTACTTTGCTCCATCGCAACTCAATACTTCGATGTTTGTGATGTTTCACTTTTTATTGCGAGTGTGGCTGATGTGTTATATTTACCAGTTGTTGGTCTAAACGGTTTTTAGTAATGAATTTTGATCGGCAAAAATGACATGAGTTTTGTTATATTCTACTATTTTACATACGCCGTGTGCCTGTTGAGCTAGAAATGGTGATATGGTGAGACTAACAGGGGAAAGCTGTGCTTCTGTCGACGTATAAAATGCAGTTGCTGTGTCATTTTCATGGCAAATGTATTGCACAGTGGTTTTGGGAATGTCTTGGATTTGGCCTCTTGGGACATTTGTTTTGGTGCATTTTGGAGTGCCATTTTAAGCATCGAAATAACAGGGGGTTTCAGATTTTTACTGATACTGTATCTGTAATTTTAAAAATCTGCTATCACATCCTCAATCTGACCACGTTCTGAGTTGATTGGATCAAATATTTTATGTTCTGCTTTCACCCCTATAAAAATGGACGGGTTTCATTTTGTGTGGTGCCAAGTTAACTTTGTGGTAACACTCGCTAGTTCCTTAGCACTATGCCCCATTTCAATGAAGAATTTCCTGTCATAATTGTGAAAGTTATGGTAGAAAGTCTGGCGACGTTGCAACGCTTTGAAAAAATGTATATCTTCCTAATCAGGGTTGACGAATTTGAGCGGCTCCGCTTGTCCACTCCCGGCCAGTTTATTCAATCTGATCGGTTTAATTCAAAATTAAAAAAACAAAAAAATACTAAAAATACTAAGTGAATTAAGATGATTTATGGTGAAATTTGTTTTCAAAAATATTGAAATATTACAAAGTTATCAACATATCAGTATATACAAAAATAAAAAATAATAAAAAATTACATTAGGCTAGCTGGCCGGCCCATTAGCCTAGTAACAAACTTTATTTTCCTTTCTATACGCATGTCACTCAGGACACTGACTATGATATGCCAACCGAACGGAGAACAACAATAACTCCCCAAGATCAACAACAATCGTTTGACGCTCCATATGATATTTACAGCTCTAGTTCTGACTCTACAGTTGTTGACGCAAAAATCACACTAGGATCGTTGTGCCTTCACATTCGAAGGCCTAGGAGAGTCTGTTTAACTCTAGTGTAGGTCCTAAATAATCCAGAGGTGTACAGAGCATGTCAGTCAATTTGACTCTGCAATTGACAAGGAAACAAACGTGAGATGTCCTAACGCTATCAGCGATAGCCTATCGACATCGGCTTCGATAGCACATATATAGGCTACAATACATCGTGGAAAGCATATATAGCACCATAAATTCTACCCATCGGCTCTAGTGCCAGTGCCCTGACGTACCAATCTCTACGGTTCGAACCAAACCGATGTAGCGCAAAGATATCGTTCCAAGAGAAATACGAACAGAATTGAACCAATCGATAGAATAACAGATAATTCATTGGCTAAAACTCCGACGAACGCCGGGCCAATAGATCAAATTAAATCAACTCACACACATCCCCGTCAACGTTATGGATCGGACTCAACCGAGACAGTATCACGATGACGATCGGCATGCAATCTAACCTAATACAACCTATTGAACCATCATGATTGGCAAACGCATAGACTCAAGCAATAAAGCATAACATAAGAAAGTGAATCAATGCATTGAACTGATAACTAGCAAACCTATTTGATCTACTCACAATATCGGACTCAACTGAGAAAGCCATAAACAGATCAATTAGTCTACCAAATAGGCTATCCCCGTCGTGATCAGAGATCAGACTTAACTGATGCTGCCTAATCCCAGTGGGAAATCGTCCTAATGCTACGTACTTAAAGTTGGCGATACGCCGAAGGGTTGATTGATTGGTTGTGTGAACTCCTTTACAATGACCCTAGGCTTACCTATTTATACCCAGATAGACACGCTATCTGTGGATAACATAAAATCTTAACTGACTCTAATTATTTGCTAACTAAACGATAAACATCATGAAGCATCAGCCCACGTCATGCGCAGCCCGTCTTCGCCCATTAAGCCTCTATCGGCGGCCCATCGGCCCAACCGCTTGATTCGTTGTGTCGATGGAGCGCTGGTCCAATTTCTGGTGTCAACACATGCGCCCGAGTTCAGAATGCGAAACGTCGTGTTTCAAAATCTTTCCTTGAGAACTCAATCATCAAATCACCGAGCGTATATAAAGGCTTTCCCGATAAGCCTCCTTCTTCAAGCTTGATCATCTTCGTCACGCACTAGCCGCTCCATTCTTCTTCTCTTCTGCCATGGCCTCTACTAACCCACGCTCGCCATTGAACAAGAAGTTGAAGATAAGTCCTGCTGCATTCGGTGATCACGATCTGGTTTGACTTCTACGGCTCACTTGGTTCTATTTGCACGATCTCTGCCTTTAGTTTCTTCGAAATCTCGTGCATTTCATCATTGTTCTTGAATTTTAGGTTCCTACTGAACAGAATCTCAACTCGCTAAGCCCTTCACATTCTGGGAACTCAAACGTCCCAACTCAACCGGTCAGCGTCGATGGCAATCATGACCCTAATTGGCCTTAAAATGAGCAGCTGCCTAACTTTTATTCTGGTGAGGACAACAGCTCTAAAGACTCCCTGCTAGCCATAAGTTCTTCGTCCGTATGCCGATTCCCTCAGGTAATCTCTATCTTTTATTGTCTACAATTTTCTATGAATCCATCGGCTCATCTTCTACTCTCTTCAAGAATCTCAGACATCAGACATAGCTTTCTTCTCCCAAGACCCTATCTGAAATGACCTATCGGCTCTGCTCGACCACCTTCGTCGCCCGATCGGCCCCTTCTTCCAAGATATAGAGATGGCATGAGCCCAACTTCAGTTCGTAGCCGATCGGCTCCCCGAGTATTTAGCCGATAGCCTTTCCCGGGCCTTCTCCCAAGATCATCAATCGGCCTATCAAAATGCGTATTCTGGCCTTGCTGATCGCACGATGCAAAGGGTCCATCGCTAGAGTTTTGACTCGGTCGATACCAAGTTGCGTGCAGCCAAAAAACACCTCCAATTCCTGCTTAAGCTGCCCGATCAAGATCAGGCATACCTGGATTGGCTCAAGGTAGAGGAAGACCGTATCCTTCAGAAGATACATTTTTTGGCTAATAGACTCCAGAATTGTATGGCGACTCGACAAAATTTTTTGGATGACCTGTCGATCAAGATCCAGTTCAAGAGAGCCGATCTGATCAATCTGAATGAGGAACGATCCTAGAAGCAACAAGCCCTCCGGGCTGTCGATGGAAGCGATGAGGATGCCACTGATACGATTATGCACATAGAGAGGACCCAAGCCGATGCAGCTTCTGCCTTAGACCGTTTCCTTAGTACCTTGTAATCACTACGATTGGCTCTTGTAATCCCCTTTTCTGTAAATGACATAATATCCTTCAGAAGATTTGTCTCTTGTGCATTTATTTCGTCGACAACCACTTCCTTTCTTTCTGTCGATGAGTCCTTAAAATTTGCATAGGAACTTTTGAACTACTTGGCCGAACGAGTCCCTTGATCAGCCTAACGACGCTGCTGGTCAAGCGCCTCTCTTCTTGAAATTTCAAAAAATTTGAATTTGAGATTTTCTGGCCGTCCGGCTAGAAGTCTCTGGGTCCATCGTCTTTGAATAGGTGTGATGCCCCCCGAGTTGGTCGTTGTTGATGAATTTTGACCGACTCACATAAATAGACGCGTGCCGATTGTGGTGCATTTGTAACGGTGCATCCCATACCCCCCGAGTTCGGGACGTGTGAGGGCACATTTCAAATTCCTCCTAGAACCTCGCAACCGTTGCGTCGCTTTGGCTTCGCATTGGGAACTCAACCGACATAGCTTTGTTGTTATAAAGCTTGAAACCTTTCCTTTCCACCACAAGCTTCCAAAGTTTCTCTCTCAAGGAGAACCTCTCAATCCCTGGTCGTCGCCGGTCCAGCTCCGCCGCCGTTCGTGTTCCCGGTCTTGCTGTAGGACCGAATCTAGCGACCAGAGGGGGGGTGAATGGGCGCAAAACAGAAAATCAGCGGAAAATAAAATTCTGGACAGAAGGTCCAAATCGGAAGTTCTGATTTGGAGCCGGAAGTTCCGATGTACCGGAAGTTCCGGTCGGAGCTGAAAGTTCCAATCGATACAGAACACCAGACAGAGAGCTCAAATCGGAAGTTCCAGACGGAGTCGGAAGTTCCGATGTACCGGAAGTTCCGGTCGGAGCCGAAAGTTCCGACTGATCCAGAACGCCATACAGAAGGTTCAAAACGGAAGTTCCGGTGGCAAACCGGAAGTTCCGGTTTGCCTGGAACAGCACGAAAAACCTTCAAAAACTCTCAAAATCAAGTTGACCAAAAGAGGAAGATAATGACCAAAGTGTAGATGAGTGCAGCAAGC
>KE370856.1:69561-81993 GCA_000418225.1 Zizania latifolia
CGGTAGGTTTGACGGTTTTGAGCCGAAGCCGTCAAAGCGTCCGTCGCCTCCGCACCGTGCACCCGGATTGGACCGGTCTGACCCCGCGACTCTTCAGTCCGGCGGTCGGTCGTCCGTGTACCTGAGTCGCACCGGTCGACACCACGACGGATCCCTTTTTCTCACTTGCCGCTTCAGCTCCGTGCACCCGGATTGGACTGGCACGCCCTCGCGACCCCTCTGTCCGACCAGCGTCCATCCGTGTACCTGAGTCGCACGCGAACTCCGTCACGGTCAAGTCTTCTCATCCTCTTCTTCATATCATCTCCCCAGTTGACAAGCACTCATCACCTCATGGTGACTACCATGACTCCTCACTTGCCTGGACGTCCAACACCGTTCGCCACCGCCATCGATGGCTTCTTCATCGCACACCCCTGCCGTAGTCTCGAACGACGACGTCCCCGAGGTACCTGTTTCTTGCTTCTTCATAATCTGCCTGAGCATTGTAGATCATTTCATTTCTTGCTTTTGTAGAATGTTAGGAACCAGCTGTTGATCCCGCTGGACGCAAGTTCCTCCACGTACTAGTTAGGGTCTTGTGGTGAAGCCGATCCGACCGAATTGATTAACTATGAAATCGATCGTATTCCATTTTGTGTGGCTTTCTGTGATTTGTCCGTTTGGGAGAATAGCTTCAATGCCTGGCCTAACATGGTACCTGGATAGAGGGATTGGTATTCATGGGTATCAGCCGTTCACCGCGTGTATTGGGAAGAGATGAGGATTGGTAACTGCATCGGGTTGTCACTGGCCAATCCGCAAGTAGACTATTCTCTGTTGGTATTGGCCTATTTCTTCTAGTCTAATGCCTTAAATGCCTTCATCTTCGGTCATGGGATAATGGGGTCTACACTTCTTGACGTGGTGATACTGACCGGTCTTGACATCGTAGAGACCAATTATGACATCGATTTTCAGATCAAGACTTCGCATCGTCTTCAAGACAGCGGATTCAGCAATTGAAAAAGATATATTGAGCACCACAACAAGAAATCTGGCACCATCAGCCCACGAGAGCACACTGCTTTTCTTAATATGTGGCTGGCACACTTCTTTTTTTACTCCCCCTGTGGCCTCTCTGAGGATTACTAGTATCTAGCCGAGCGCCTAGCTGATCATAACAAGCTGCCAATCAGCCATATACTTCTTGGATCCACTTTCCGCAAGCTGCATCGGATCGTGGAGGGGCTCTTGTGCGAGAGGCCCATTGATCAGATCCACGGACCCTGGTGGTTTCTCTAGATGTGACTGAACGCATACACCTACGAGGCTATTACCTAACCGCATTTTCTCAGCCTCGGGGAAGCGATAGCTATGTTCGAAGGCTCTCCCTTATCAGCTGACGGAGTGGGTGAGTTCTTCAGGCTATTTAATCTCGGCATTGCGAAATCTAAGTGTGGTTCGTCTACTTCTGCACTGATGATTTTGAAGACTCGAGTCATCTTCGACCGTCGGAGATTGGGCTCAATAAATCTTCAACCACTAACTTCTTTGCTGCCATCCTACCCGGGCTTCTCCCTATTGGTCTTCCTTAGGGGCTATCAGAACCATCTTATGAATTCTACCATCTAACGGTGTACTCCCGCCAGTTTGGTCTTGGGCAGATGCCGATGAATCTTGCCTTCGTCGGTGGGATTAAACATTGGTGCAATATTCGATCGTTGGAGCACCGATATGTCAAGACCCTTCTGCCCGATCTTGCATTTCGTGAGTTGGAGGATTTTTCCCCATGCACCGATGTCTCTGTTCCATTTGAGCGG
The DNA here is from genome assembly GCA_000418225.1 of Zizania latifolia. NCBI lineage: Eukaryota > Viridiplantae > Streptophyta > Magnoliopsida > Poales > Poaceae > Zizania > Zizania latifolia. The sequence goes on from KE370856.1 coordinate 71,364, forward strand.
TTTTGGAGTGAATGGCGGCTTCACCTTTTCAATGTTCTTCCATCTTGCATCCGCTCCCGCTTTGACCCCGTTTTCCCAGGGGCCAATGATTAGGTGTCGGCTCTATTTCCCGCTGAGCCTTATCGCTCCATTCATACTATAAGTACTTAGGCATTGTATGTTCTTTCTTGTAGCACACCCGCCCTGCGGTGCCGATGTGAAGCCAGAGCGGGAAGGCGATCTATTATGCCTTGCCGTCAGATAATCCCAATTTGGGATGTGATGTGCGGACCCCGACAGCTTTATTGAACGCTGCCCCATCGATCACCGTGCCTCCCGCTCGCAAAGGGATGAAAAAACATGGGGCACCTAAGGCATCAGGGAGTACCACTCCGCCACCTAAGAAGATTGCTGTGGTACCTCCCTGTCTGCAGCGGTCAGCTCCTCGTGATCTGCCGATGCCGTCAAGATCCCTTGTCGTGGCGACGACCACTACTCCATCATCGACGCTAGCGCCTATGAGTGACTTTGATGCCGTTAACTGTCTTATTCTCTTCTCCCTACTGCCTGACTCTGTATCTTTGATAGGCTACGATTATCGTCATAATTGCGGGTGATCGCCCAGCTGCCACGGACTTTATTGTGCCGACGATGGATCTGATGGCTAATTTACGTTTTGCTTTGGCGGCCTCCGATCCATCGGTTGATCCTGCCATTGGATTAGGGCCTGCCATTGCCTCTAGAGGCCCAGGAGCTTCCTTCGATGGTCCTGTTCATGCTATCACACCGATGGTTGTCGCCAAAGCCACTGAGCTCCCATCGGTTAGCTCCTTATTCATTTCTGCTATATGTTTTATCATCATGCTCATTACGCTTTTCATGTGCAGGAGTTCGTCGAGATGTTCCCTTTTGATATTAGGGAACTGGTTGATGAGGCTTTGGTTGCTCAAGGTGCTTCTGCCAAAGCTACGCCTATCCCTGACGATGTCCACGCGGTCCTGGTTGATGTCCTACGCCACCTTTAGGAACCGATTGACGTGCTTGTGACTAATTTGGTGCCGATCAGAGTAAGACTTACTGACGTCGAGGATTGGCTTCCCTCGGATATATTGGAGGACTTGTCTTCGAGTTTATATTTTGAAGCTTTTCAGCTACGCTATCAGTGCATCTAGCAGCAGTTAGCCGATCGCGCCGAGTAGAGACAACGGTGCCAGCACGGTCTAGCCGATCGGGATGTTATCTTGGCCAAGAAAGTGAATCTTGAAGCCCTGATTGCCGAGCCTTCTATGATTAATGACGAGATCACGTAGCTCCGGTCTAGGGAGGAAGAACTCCTTTCTCAGCTTGAAGCAGTTCGTACTAATATCGCTTTACGCGAGAAGCGGTTGGCAGAAATACTGGCGGAGATCATCTCCCAAAGACAGGACCTAGCAGACTATACCAAGGACGCTCTCCACCGTTATCAACAGATGAAGCCTATCCCTAGAAACGATGAGGAGGACCGTCGGGATTTGGCCACTATTAACAGTGTTCGAGACTATGCCGTGGCTGCGCTCATCACCTTCCTTGGAGACTCTTGAATAGCTATTTTTTTAATATCGCTCTCCTGGCATGATCCTCTAAACTTTTCTCTCATAATCTCTTATGGTGATATTCTAAATGTCAACTGCTTGCCTGCAATGTTTTGTTTTTTTATCCTAGGCTAAAGGCGATACACCTGGTATCAGTTATCTGGTTATTTCTAAAGGCGATACCCTTGGTATCAGCTATTTTGATGTTTGTTCTATTCCTTATTCATCGGCCTTTTGGTTAATCAGGTCTCGATCCAGACACTCAGATGGTACTTCTTCAAGTACTTGCGGTTGAGCGCCTTTACGAACTCTTCTCCTTCTAATATCTTCAACATATAGGTGTTGCCTGGCACAACTCGGCTTATTCGATAGGAACCTTCCCAATAAGGAGACCATTTACCGAAGCGATTGTCTTTAGTCTTGATCGATAGCATAAGTTAACAGACTAAGTCATCTTCTTTGAACGTTTTGACCGACACCTTCTTATTGTAATGTCTCGCCACCCTTGCCTTGTTCTCTTCTACCTTTCTAAGCGCGCGAAGCTGATTCTGCACCAAACCTTCTAGCTCATCGGTCATCAGCCTATAGTAGTCATCAGCCGTTAACTTATTCTAAAGAGTAAGGCGCCTAGAGCCTATGTTTGTCTCCCATGGTAGTATGGCTTTATGCCTATAGACTAACTGATAAGGTGGCACTTGGGTTGATCCGTGGCAGGCCATCTGATACGCCCATAGTGCATCGGCTAGCTTCATGTGTCACTTCTTGGGTTGTTCTGCAATCTTGCGCTTGATCAATTTTATCAGGCTTTTGTTTGAGGCTTCAGCTTGGCCGTTTGCTTGGGCATAGATGAGTTTAGAAAGATGAACGGATTGATTCAGAGTTCAAACGAAAAATATATGAATTTTACAAGTTTGAATTCATTCACATGAAATGAGAGAATTCATTAAAGAAAAGAAATAACCACGAGGTTAATTATTCCTTCGGATTAAACGAGACGGTCGATACACGAACGAACACGCTCACTTAGATAGAATGGAACAAAATGATTGAACCTAAGTTGAACCAAGGATGAGTCGACTCAAGTCACAATCTGAGAATGACACTTTTATTCGACCAACGAACAAAAGATGAACAGAACACGATGAATGATCGGAAACAAAAGGGTATGAATGGATTTAGTTGAACGGCTAGGATAGGTTGCGACCATTGAACAACCTACTTCATTCGACTTTGGATAAAAGAGACTATCGACTAAAGGTACATGTACATAAAGGCTTAACCGATCGAGCCTCGGCAACAATGTTGATGGCTTTAGATCTAATCGATGCGATTCGATGACGAATGGTGACGAACGACTACAATCCATCGACGATCGATGATGACCATCGATGAATGTCACAAGTCCGACTACCAAACATCAATCAAATCACGACCGATGGGTTAGATCAAAGGAAAAAGAGCATGGTGCATTCAACCATGACGAACGACAATGAACAAGGGTCTCTGGTTCATGAAACGAAGCGACAACTAAAGACGCCTCGTGGCAACTATGATCTTTGGGACGGAACGCGATGAAACTAGGGGAGCACCACGTGTTCTAGGATTAAAGAGTTCCATTTCCACTATTGGATGGATACAAAAAGGAACCATGGCATAGATCGAATTTGATGAACAATATGACAGTGAGCGAAAATAGAATTACAACAACGATTATGATATGATACAAAATAAACTATTGCATAGATTGTATCCGATGAACAACGACGAACTTCGGCAATCAAGGCATACACAAACGAAACGAATCGATTAACAAGATGATGTAGCGGAATAGAACTATAACAAAGATTGATACAACATAATTTCAGAAAAATAAAGAGGAGGTGAGGGATCCTCACAGCAGGACAAAGAAATGACAAAGCAGCAGAGATCGGGACCAAAAATGACGAGGAAGAGGATGAACAAGGCCTTCACTGTTTTCCTTGTTTTAATTCTGCATTTCCCCTCTGAATGCTTCTCTGTTCTTTGATGTTCTTTACCGCTTCTCTTTGGATGGAGATGGATAACTGAATCGTTTTCTTGAAATTGATTTATTAATTTATTAATTTTATTTTTAACGCCCAACGAAAATCAGGACGTTACAAAACACCGCTTATAATCGGTGAGCCTATCAATGTTGAGTTAAAAATGTTAGAATTTACAATTGCCAATTAGTCATATTGTATTATATGTGAAGTTGTGAACTATGAAATGCAATATTGTACATGTGTCACTTATAAATTTTTGGTCTTGTAAGTTTTAATTAATATCAGAAAGCAACAAACATCATGCCACAATCTTAACAAAATATATTAAGAATTTTATAATATTACAATAATTTTCTATAGTTTTACAATTTTTAAATTTTGCTAAAAAAGTGGGCAACTGGTTTTTCTACCTAACTGTCCGGTAACCGAGCTGATACCATTCAGTAACCTCCAGTGGTTACCAAGCCTAACTGCTCGGTAACCATCCCTTACCGAGCAGTAGCCAGTCCTTACTAAGCGGTAACTATTTCGCGCAGACGATCCGAATTCAAAATTTGAAACTAAATTTTGACCCGTTTAGGGCGGTTACCGTGGTAACGTCCATGACTATGCAGTAACCGCCCCAAAACAGTAATGTTAACCCTTTTCCTGATAGTCTGCACTTGCCATTCTTGCTACACATTGTACTCTTTGGTTAGAAAACATGTAGCTTTAGATATAGAGGCGATCTTTGAAATACAACTTCTACCAATAATTTCTATTGTAAAATTATCCAAAACGTTGATAAAATTATTATATTATGAAAGCATATTGAAGGAAATATGTATCATAGTTATTAAGATGGAGCATAAGCGACGCTTTAGCGTCTCCTAAGCGGTAAGTCAATGCAGGAGTGGCAAAGCGTCTCGCCGCCTTAGCCTTCCGTCTTGTCTCATGCGACACACAAAGTCCATTCACAATCACTATGGTTTTCACGGTGTCTTAGGCTTCCAGTCGGGAAAGAGAGAGGGGCGGCAAATTGAGCGAGCGACGTGGAGAGACAATACGTGGCGTAGATCGGGAGTAAGCTGCGCGTGGCGAGGAAGCGTGTGACACGGCGACGGCAACGGGAGAGGCGACTGTTGTGTATTGGCTGCTATAGGAAACCCTAACTTTTGCTACTGGGAGACTGCTCCTTTATATTGACTCATTGTTAGGTTGGGTCAGGCTGGTTTGAGGGAGATAGATACGGACTAGACTTTAATACATTTATATTTATATAGATGTCATGTTGGACTTAGATTTAAATATGATGTTAAACTAGGTTTTAAATATACTACTGCAATTTTAACTATATATTTTTTCATTTGTAAGATATCGTCTTGTCTTATGGCTTATCACTTAAAAGAAATGGCAATCCTTACACTACTACAGAAAACCCTATTAGTGACAGATAATAACCTTTATTAGTGATGTGCAAGTCTCTCATCACTCTTATCACGTCAGTGATGTAATATCATTAGTGACGGGTGTTACCTGTCACTAAAGGGGGGCTTATCGGCTCACCTGTTATGGCCCTTTAGTGACAGGTCATAATGTCATCCGTTACTAAAGGTTTCATTAGTGACGGGTGATTATTGTAACCCGTCACTAATATTATGGTTATTTTGAAAAAAATAATTGTTTTTAGGCTGCATCCTGAATCAAAGCTAGGATTTAGCAGCCAACATATCCAACATTCCAAAGCACATCACAGATAATTCATTACAGAACACAGACAATTCATCACAGAAGATTTATAACCAAATTAATATCACATATATTAATTTCTAACTCGTTATCTCGAAGAAATTGCATGGCTAAAACAAATTAAGTTTCATAAAAGCATTCCCTAACTTCTAACTTCTAGCTAACTTCTAACTTCTACTAGGGCGTTATCTAAGAATGATATCAAAAGCTTAAATAGTGTCTTGTGGAGATTCTCTCTGTCTACCTGCCATGAATTGCTTAAGACTGTATATGTCTAGTTTTGCAGTCTCTTTTATGGTCACCCTGTACTCCTTCTCCCTGAAGAAAAAAGAATCAGTACAATATGCACAATGGTTATCAGTGCAAAAAAGAGGATGGATAGGAAGACATCATACCCTATATTTACACCACATAAATGACAGCCTCAATTGCACCATTGTTGATGTTAAAATAGAAGACGCATACTATGTCAACTTCTAACGCATTATCTCGAAGAAATTGGCTAAAACTAGTATTTAGGTAGCACCATCCATCAGTGGATTTATGTACTGTAATTGGGACTGCCTCAGTACCTGCTGCTGCCACTTGAATCTCGGTGGTCTGCTGGTGTAGGTGAGGTATGATGTACTTCTCACGGTACTATCTTGAAAAGTACTATTATAATAAAATTTAAACAAAGCTAGTTAGACAAGACCAAGTGCATACATGATCGAATTAACCACCGATATGTGCAAAGAGCTTACCACCGACCTTTTGCTGATGATCGAGTTATTTATTATGCAGACATATAACCGAGTCTCAAAAAATAAACCTATCGAGATATTTTGCAGGAGAGCCTTCCTTGCTAGAGTTACATCTGTTGGATTGCCAAAATAACAGATGTTCTTCAATTAGTCCATTTGGTCGATGTCGATCTCTCTGGCTATCTGCTTCCCCTTCTTATTCGCAGCATTGTTAGAACCCTCACCTACAGTTATAAAAAACTAATTTAAGTACATAAACAAAATATGCATGTCTAGTAAGTAATGTCAGTTTGCTATAGATACCGCTGTTGCGATCTTCTCAACACCAAAGTTATTGTAAAATTTGGCCATAACAGACAATGAGACATGTCCCATTGTTAGTATCACACAGTCCCATTCTGTTAGGCCGGCTATCGGGGATATGACCCTAGGGTACTCTCCGAGTGTATTCATGATGATCAGACAGAAGACGAGGTAAGGGAGACAGAGCATTAAATACGACCTGAAAGGGGTCGGACCAACACGCATCCTGGAAGCAGTCGGCCAAGGAGAGCCTTCCCTGATGGAAATGTGCCTAAGAGAATTATGGGGAACCGAAAGTTCTGGCCTAGGGCCGGAAGTTCTAGGTTCTGGAGCATCCGGAAGTTTTAGTTAGACCGAAAGTTCTGAGCCAGCCCCAGTTTTGGTTTCTGGAGGAGCCGGAAGTTCCGGTTGGACCGAAAGTTCCAGGCCTACCTGGATGAACCGGAAGTTTCGGTTAGAATCGGAAGTTCCGGTCAAGAGGAACAGATTAGATCTGTTGGGCTTTAATACAGATCAAAGACCCATGATAGGACACTATATAAAGAGAGGAGTGGCTAGCACGAAAAGACTGCTGCTTGATGTTGGTATGACCAAACCCTAGCCGGCACCTCTCCCCAAGCTACACCAGTTGTAGTGATCTCTCCCCTAATCTTCCGCGCGGTACTAGCATACCGACGAGAGGTGATCCTGTCCTATATGTGTGGATAACGTAGAGGCACCACTGCTACATCGGTGCTGATCTTCTCCCGGGGAGATCGTCGGGCTACGTTGACTTCGTAGTAGACGAACGGATGGAGCCAGGAGGAGCAATTCGAGGACGCGCTTCATCGACTCTACTTCTGCTGTCCGAGCGCGCCTCGTGGCTTGAGGTAACGATCCATGATCCCATTACACGTATGGTTCCTGGGCTTACGGGGTAAATTTTTGAAATTAACCGCTAGCGTAGCCTCCCCATAACTCAACATTCCCGATCGCTAGGACCCGGGAAGACGCCCCGATTGTTGGCCCCGACCGCTGGGACTCGGGAGGTCTATCTAGCAGGCGGTCTACCTCATCAATGACAATAACTCCAGGGCGTAATAGTTAAATTAATGTAGCGAATAATGCTGTAATAATCAGCCCATGATCCCAGGTGATTTAAACCGTTTTAAAGGGGATTAATGGGGCTGATTAAGCCTAAACGGTAACCCCCAATTCCTACAGTATATAAAGGGATCGGGGGTACGCCTTACAGGTTTATGATCTTTCAAAAGGCTGAGAGGCTGACAGACAAGACTGTTTTGCATACGCCTTTCACATATACGCATATACGTGCTCACAGGACTAGGGTTATTATCCTCAGGGAGGCCCGAACCTGTCTAAAACCCCTGTCTCATATTGTTGTGAGATAACCATTGAATCGTGACCACAAACTTCCCCATACACCTACACAAATCTCATCCGTGGGTAACCCCATAAGATACTGTTGTTCTTACGCAACGACAGTTAGCACGTCAGGTAGGGAAATATTTTGTGTGATTCTTTTTTCAATCAGATTCAATGGCTGTTGTTTGCAAGATAAACACCTAGGTTTCTGTCAGTGCTGTCATCACCCTCGGGAGCCTCACCTTTGTTGGTGATTCCATGCGCCAACTTGTCCTCTCCAACGCCTCTGTCGGCCAAGCGAGGACTTCACGTACACTCCCTGTGCGCCCTGCTGCTCAGAGCACGCTGTGCCACCATGCTAAAGTCACTTCAGCACCCAAGCGTGCAGCTCCGTCGACCATGCGTCGATCCGTCTCCACCGACTCCCCCGTCGACTTCATCATCTTCGCCAATTCAGGCGGACGAAGGGTTCGACAATGCCAATTCACGGAGGTCGCCTCGACGCAGACCAGGAGGCAGGGCACGACAGGCGCCCCGATGCCTCCTCCTGTAAAGACTATCATGATGATGACGGCCACCGTCTTCGACGATGAGCACACCATCAACTCCGTCGAGTCCAACAATCATCGACGGGAGCGCCGGAGGCACAATGCCTCCCACTCACTTCGTCGAGGGAGAACTCAAGCTGCCGAAACCTCATGGCACGATACGCAAGAAGCCTATACGGTGGACTTTGAAGGTCACACCATATACTGCACTCCCACGGTGAACCTGGTCGCCATCGAGAGGGCACTCTCCGCCCTCCCTGATACACCCGAGCTCTAGAGGGCTCAAGCGATGACACAGGCTGCGGCCGCCCAACTCACTGAGACGGTGCTGTCTGTGCTGTCGTGATCTTCTGACCGTAACACTACTCCCCGACCGTCCAGTCAGTCGCAACGCTCCTGACCGAGTGAGTGCCATGGGAGCTCTTTCTCGAGTGACACCCGGGAAATCATCAACCAAGCCCGTGATGCGCGCAACATCATCTCTCACCGCCGCGGACGTCGTGAGCGCAGCGAGCTCCATCGCCGAGAGCGCTTCGATCGGAGCCACGGGACACCGGGAGTCAGCCGGTGTGAGGACGTCGATTCTCGCCACAACGACTTCCCAGCCTTCACCGAGCGACTTTGCCGGGTGGTATGGCCGAGAGGCTTTTGCCCATCAGGGATCGAGCCTATGACGGCAAGACCGATCCCTCCTAATGGCTGCGGCTATATTACACAGCCATCCAAGCAGTGAGTGGGGAGCATGACATCATGGCAAATTACCTCCTCGTCATGCTCTCACCAGCCGCTATCAGCTAGCTAACAGGTCTCTAGGAGAACTCCATCAAGTCCTGAGATCAACTGTGCGATGTCTTCATCGCCAATTATCAAGGCACCTGGCAAAGGTCGGCCTCATGACACGACCTGTGCCAGATACGCCAAAAGAGCGACGAGTCCCTCCGGGATTACATTCACTGCTTTTCCGAGCGACAGAACACCGTCGCCAGCATCTCCGACGCTGACGTTTTGTCTATCTTTCAGGATAGACTAAGAAAGCCGTCGGAGTTATTTCACCACCTGATGATGAATGAGCCAACGACGCCAGGTGAGATGATCACCACCGTCGAGCAATCTGCCAACGCTGAGGAGGCCGAGTGAGAGCAGATGCATCCGACCACTCGGGAGTCCCGCAAAGACAAGAAGCGCTCGAAGGACCATCGTCGATCGTGGCGTGATGACCGCAACAAGCCAGAATCCTCCCGATCAAAAGATCAGAAGAGGAAGTCTGAGCACGTCATGGTTGCCGCGGAGAAATCCTGATCCAGAGGATGGGGGAACTCGATGATGCAGGAGATGCTAGATAAGCCCTGCATTTTCCATCCTAATAGTAGCCACATCACCCGCCGGTGCTACCAGCTGCAGAACCAAATGGTCAAAGAGGCAGAAGAAAATCCCTGGCAAGACAAGCGTCGTCGGGATGATAAAAAGAAGAAGACTCACCGGAAGGACAAGGATGCCGACACCCCGACCGAAAATGACTTCCAGGAGCCTGCTCGAACAGTCTCCATGATCTTTGGCGGAGCGGTTGCGGCAGAGTCCAAGTGCCAGCAAAAGCTGCTTGCCCGTCACGTTAACACCATCAGCGTTAGGGCGATCAAACGTCTGCGATGGTCAGAAATCCCGATCACCTTTAGCCGGGACGACCAGTGGACGGACGTCCCCAAGCTGGGACGGTTCCCACTGGTGGTCGACCCAGTGATCTTGAAGGTGCACCTCAAGAAGGTGCTAATTGATGGTGGCAGCGGCCTTGATGCCCTGTTCAAGGGGACTCTCTCTGTACTTGGCATCAACGAGTCAGTGCTCCAGAAGACGGACAAGCCTTTTTACGGGATTGTCCCGGGGAAGGCCTCTATTCCACTCGGCACCGTCACTCTACCGGTGACGTTTGGCACTCGGGATAATTTCAGGACCGAGCACGTCAAATTCTACGTCGCTGACTTCAAGACTGCCTATCACGCCGTGCTTGGTAGGCCCTCCCTCGCCATGTTCATGTCGGTGCCCCACTACACGTACCTGGTCCTTAAAATTCCAAGACCAGCGGGGGCTTTTTCTATTAAGGGAGATATAGCCACCTCTCACGCCTGTGAGCAGGATAGTCTCGCCCTGTGAGAAGCAGTGGACATTTTCGTCCGGATGGAAGAAACTGTCCAGGCGACCAAGACCACGCCGACCGCCGACCTCGACATCCCGACCACCGCGCCATCAACATCGGGCATGTTGAGGAGCCATGGTGTATACCATGGGGATGATAAGTGATTGTCAACGGGGAATGAAGAAGAGGATGAGAAGACTTGACCGTGACGGAGTTCGCGTGCGACTCAGGTACACGG
>KE370856.1:93076-105783 GCA_000418225.1 Zizania latifolia
GAAACTATCGCCCATCACTAGATCAATGGTGACGAGCGATAGTTGCCGCCCGTTACGTATTCTTCGATCCATTAGTGACGGGTGGTAATTCGACCTGTCACTAATGGGGGTGCCCCCTCTTTAGTGACGGGCCACATTACGACCCGTCACTAATAAGGCAACATCATTGACGCGTCAAAAATGGTTCGTCACTAAAAGTGTATTAGTGGCGCACATCATTTATTCGTCAGTAAAGCTCCGTCACTAAAGACTATTTTTGTGGTAGAGTTAGATGTCTCACCTTACAACCTTAATAACTATGATATACATATATGATATTGATGAATGCAATCTAAAAATATTTCTCAAAAGATATTGATGTTGAAAGTTTCTAAAGCCTGACTTAAACATGTCCAAACAACAGGTTTTAGAGAGTAATGTGAGTAAGAGCATCTTCAAGAGACGCTTTAAAAATAGACTCCCTATCTGCTTTTTTGAGGATTCATTTTTTATACAAATCTCTATAAATAATTTTTTCTCCAACAGATTACCTAAATTAAATCCATATAATCAATAACCAACACATTCAGATTGTATTTCCTCTACCTATACAAATCGCGGACGAATAAAAAGACGATATAATCAGATTTGAGATATTCATTAAACTGTTTCTTTTATATCCATCTAGTTGTCTTTGCTTGATCCCACTCCAGTTGGATCTACTCTGAATTCTATAATAGAACTTGAAAAATGTCCATGTAGCTTCTTTATTTTCGACTTGAATTGGTTTTATTCTTTTTGACATACGCCTCTTTTTACTTCCTGCAATTTTGATCATTCATACATATTACTGCTAGAGCATACTGTGTGATATTCCATCTGCTGAAATCTTTCCAAACTGCAAGGTCCTCATGCGACCTTTTGTTTCTGTTGGGCAGAAAAAAAGTTAAGCTGCAATTGAAATGATATCCAATTTGTCGACGAACATGGAAAAATGATTATTAAAGTTGTGTGCTTGTGTAGCAGAAAAAAACCGTATCCTCTGAATATCGCCGGCTGTGGAAGAGTATGGTCTCGTCGGAATTTCTCGTGTAAGCGCCGCGAACAGTTTTAGGGAGCTAATTTATATTCCTTGCACATGAGAAGCGAGAGAGTTGATTTAGGGAACGCTTTATTTTTAGAAATATTTTAAGTAACTGTTAGAGCTGATTTTCTAGTTATAATAATACAATGATGCCCCATTTTACTTGCTCGATTTTGGGAAGGCATGCTTTTTTAGAGCTCATGCTGCCAAATTTACAGGACATTGTTACCATAAAACTTGTACTTCCTACTACGTTATCGTTTAGTTCATTAAGAGATCTTAATATATAACAAAATGGCACTAACTTGCTAGCACCAAATCCCTAGCTAATCGATATACTAAAATGTCTAATTTTGCAAGTTCAAATCAACCTTGCAACTTTATCAAATTAATGATGACCAAAACGCGAGATATGTAGATATTTCTTCGTCACACTAGCTCACTCTAAACATTCATGGTGCATTTGCAATTGGCACATGAAAAATACTGTGTATCACGTTTTTTTAAACTGTGGTCACATTTTGTTGTACTTCATGTGCCAAGAGTAAGACATCTCACCTAGTGAGCTAAGACATTATATGATGAAAGAGAAACAAGAACTAAACTCATCAAATTTTAGTAAAAAACAACTCATCTTGTCACGCGAAGACATTATGAAGTTATGAGACTAAAGATCAAAATGCTCTTTATTAATTAGAAAATAATATTGTGAAGCGATAATTAAATGATATTTAGGAAATACAATTTCTTGATTTAGAAACTGATAGTAGTTAATACGAGAGAAATTAAATCTTTTTATTAAAGTTAACTGCGTGGAGCGAAATTTGGTTACATCGGGGCTACATCCAAATATTTTCACACAAGTAGCATCAGGCTAACAGGGACGACACAACTGGGTTGGGTCGAATTCGAGGCCCACATTCTCACACTACGCTACACACTCCCAAATCCCACCTCAAAAATCAAAATAGAAATAAAAAAGAAAGAAAAAGAAAAAAGGGGGAGAAGGGAAACCCTTCCTCCCCCAACCCGAACACCCGATCTCTCTCTCTCGTTCTCTACTCACTGCTCCTCTCTCCACCACCTCCTCGCCGGCGGCCGGACCGCGCCGCCCGGACCCCGCCGCCGCCTCGTCGCCACCGGTTCCGCCGCACCATGCGATTCGGCATCTGATTCATGTCTCACCCCCACGCCACCGCCCCCAAGCGCCCGTTGTCCTCCACCTCCCCCTCCCCCACCTCCCCCACGACGTCGCACATGAAGAAGGCCAAGATACCCACTTCCTCCTCCACACCGGGGCCCACCGAGAAGAACGGGCTCCACGTCGACCCCTCCGTCGCCGCCCGAAGCGGTGGCCGCACCAACGGCGAGGAGGACGCGGAGATGGTGCTCGCCGACCAGGATGAGCTCCCCTCTCCCAGCGCATCCGCCCCAGCGGGAGTCGCTGCCAACCTCTTCCGCAAGAAGGCCACACTCCCCCAGCCCCCCGCCTCCCGCAAGCCCCTCCGCATCAAAATAGGTGCCTCTTCTCCCCTCTCTCTCCTGTATTGCTCGTTGTCCATCTAAAAAGTTTGTGCTATTTGATTATTTGCCACTTATGTGGATGATAAATGGGACCATCTGAGTCTATGATTGTGGGCCAAAGTGGTAAATAATTGAAGCCACATTTTAGGAGTGGCAAATCATCAAATAATCCTGTGGCTAATTGAGGGAAATTTGAATGATCTTTCTTCTCAGTGTTACTAGTTCACTAGCTGTTTAGCTACTAGGTGTTGTACTCTGAACGCATAGTTGAGTTAAAATTCTGATCGCATGAAGGGATTGCGGTGGTGTTTGTAATTATTTTGTCGAACAGATCGCTTCATCACACTTCACACAGTTCTGTTCTCACTAATAATCGACATGCCTAGGTATTTGTAACAAGGAATTGGGCTAGGCCTGTGGACTGTTTTGGGGGAAATTGCTGGTTGCTAGGGTAACTCATGATTTTGTTTGCTAGCACAATGCTTCTAATGCTCTAAACATATATATGTACAACCAATCCTTGTAATTGTTTGTTTATCATGGCTTGCTTTGCTGGGTGTGAATGTATACTAAGGATTTCTGTAGAAATGTGCCACTTTTATTATTTTTATGCATTTGACGAGTGAGTTTAGGCATAATTGTATGATTCTTGTATCTTCCTGCTTCCCTCTTGGTTGTATTGCACCATACGAGCTGCTTTCTATGCAACTTGACACTCCTTGACTTTATTGGGTGTAACTAGAAGCTTTACTTGGCGTTTCCAGTATGTTACCTTCTTTAATTTTCAGGAGAAAACTGAAAATTCGTGTTTACATGGTGGATGATGCAGTAGCTCCACAACCTTCAATATTTGTCCATTTTATGTGTCATAAATAATCTGTGCACCTGCCACTATTCAGTAGTCAATACCTAAATAATTATAATATGTATACGCAAATTCAGAGGACCATATGTTCTATCTCAGATAACAGGTTCCCGGGCTCTTTTCAATGTATTTTTTGCAACCATTATTTGTATAACGTAAATATTTACTTCCATCTTGGAATTCATTTTTTTGTAACCCTTTTCTGTTTTTCATTATATCCTATATTCCTATCTGTTGTTGATGTATTAGGTCAGCCAAAATTGCCGACAAACTTTGAGGAGGATACATGGGCTATTTTGAAGGATGCTATTACAGCTATATTTCTAAAGCAGAAGCTTTCGTGTGATGTTGAAAAACTTTACCAGGTATTTTTCTCTGTTGCTTTCGTTATAATGTTTGATGATCCCACTTCAGTTATTAATAACTTGGAGTTTTTCCGTTCACTGTAGGCTGCTGGTGATCTTTGTCTACACAAGTTAGGAGCAAATCTATACGAACGTCTAAAGAAAGAATGTGAAATACACATATCGGCAAAAATATCAGCATTAGTGGGTCAAAGTCCAGATTTGGTTGTATTTTTGTCTCTGGTGCAAAGAACATGGCAAGATTTTTGCGATCAGATGTTGATTATTCGTGGTATTGCTTTACTTCTTGATGTAAAATATGTCAAGAATGTTGCAAATATTTGTTCAGTGTGGGACATGGGGTTGAAGCTGCTCCGCAAGCATCTATCACTGTCCCCAGAGATTGAACACAAAACTGTTACTGGTCTTCTAAGATTGATCGAGAGTGAGAGGTATGCCTCCTCTTCTGTACTAAACTGTGTTGTATGTATGCATAACCTTTTTTGGGGGAGGAAATATCTGTTTTGGTAAGGGTTTAAAATTCATTATGTCTTTCTCCTCATTGTAACATGGAATTTTGTAGTGTATTTTCACGCTCTGATTCACTTGGGATTTGTTCAGATATCTGAGTTAAATGGCCAGTTGTAGAAAATGTCCACTCATTCAGATTTCAGAAATGCAATGTATTAGATATTGTAGCTATGAGTAATCAATTTACTTGAGAAAAGGTGGCCATTGCATCTACATGAATAATATTAAATGAGTTAACTTCAGTTTGCACAGGGGTGTAATTATCTTGTGTGACCTGGTAAAGGAGGAGAGAGGGTCCCTTTCCCCTAAAAGTTTGTGATAGGCTTGACGAGCCAATGGAAAACCTAGCCACTCAAATGAAGATGAAACCCAAGATTGGGTTTCAACTTTAGCCTACCCCAACTTGTTTGGGATTGAAAGGCTTTGAAGAATAAGAAGATATTGTAGCTTGCAGTCATAGTCTGTGTTCGGTCAATTTTAAATTAATTAAATCGTGAACTTAAAGGCTCAACGTCTTTTAAATATTTATTCATTGTTGTGCTAACCATAAAATTGATTATTCAATATTCAGTAACCATTCTTTCCTTATCAGGCTTGGCGAAGCAATAGATAGGACATTACTTAGTCATCTTCTGAAGATGTTTACTGCTCTTGGAATGTATTCTGAGAGTTTTGAAAAGCCCTTTCTTGAGTGCACATCTGAATTTTATGCTACTGAAGGTGTCAAATATTTGCAGCAGTCTGATATTCCAGACTATCTCAAGCATGTGGAGGTATTGATAGACTTCTTGTATTTTCCATGCACTTTGTTCATACCAAGTTTAGGTATAATTATGCAACTGTCAGTATTGCACATGAATTATGTAGACGAGGTTGCAAGAGGAACATGAAAGGTGTATTCTATATTTGGAAGCTAACACAAGGAAGCCACTTATAGCTGCTACAGAAAAGCAATTACTGCAACAACACACATCCGCGATTCTTGAGAAGGTGAGTGGCTGCTCTTACAACAGTAGGATGTGTTATCTGGCCTGAATAAGTGTATGATGGTGCATCATTCTTTTTTACCATTAGATCAATAAAAAAATGATGTTAGATTTGTTGACCATTGATTTAGTTTAGCCAAGCCACTGCCCCATTCATGGCCTGAATAAACATATGATGGTGTGTTCAGGGATTCACAATGCTTATGGAAGCAAACCGTGTAAAGGACCTCTCGAGGATATACACATTATTCCAGAGAGTTGATGCCATTGAGTTGCTAAAGCAAGCACTTAGTTCATATATCCGGGGCACAGGTCAGGGCATTATCATGGATGAAGAAAAGGACAAAGAACTGGTACCCTTTCTTCTGGAATTTAAGGCATCTCTTGACAGAATATTGGAGGAAAGTTTTGCCAAAAACGAGGCTTTCTCCAATACAATAAAAGAGTCATTCGAGCATCTTATCAATCTACGCCAGGTAGGTCAGATTTTATGATTCATTTTTACCATAATTCCCCCCCTTCAGAGAGTACTAAGTTGATGTCTTCTTGACGACTTGTTCTTGTACATGTAGGTTGATGTAATGGTTGCCATAATAGTCTTTGGTTTCTATTATCTAGTTTGTCACTTTGTCTATATATTATATGTTTCTTGCAACCTCTGGTCATCATTGGAAGCATGTGGTCATAGTTTTGATCTTCAACCAATAATATATTAGCTATTTATTTAGGTTGGTCATACGGGGGAGATTTATCTTGAATAACGTTTTCATAGTGTTGTTCTTTGATAACTTACATATAATACTGAAAAACTGATTGCTCAAGGTATACATTAGAGACAATACAACAACAACAAAGCCTCATACATCAGAGACAATACAAAGTAAAAAAATACCAAAAGATTGTGACATGATGGATTATCAGTTAAGGGCTTAAGGCTATCATCATGAAGTTACTCTGGTCTCAAATGTTGGTTGCTGTTGCATCCTTGAAACGGAACATTTGAAACTTTGGCCATTAAATGTAAAAGTATCTAGTTTACCATATGGTTATAATTGCATTAGATCTTTGTTGGAAACAACATAAATTTTATTGTTTAGAGATATGTTATTACAAAAATGGCAAAGTGTTGCATTGGAACAGTGAAAAAATAAAGTTGAAAATAACCCATCTTTCTGGAAGGTAGTACAATATGGACACATTCCAGCACTGCAAGAATTTGTGCAAGGCGATAATAAGCCTGACAAGGTTTATTTTTGTGTATAGCATCACAATGTTCTGTAAATTTCTTTCCTATTACTGTACTTAAGTATAAGTTATTTATCCTATATTTTTTCTTTGTTCTATGTGTTGTTTTGTTGAAAGATTAACTCATAACCTTTTCTGTAACAACAGAATCGACCTGCTGAATTGATTGCAAAGTTTCTTGATGAGAAACTTAGAGCTGGAAATAAAGGTACCTCTGAAGAAGAGCTGGAAGGAATACTAGATAAAGTGTTGGTTCTGTTCCGATTTATACAAGTAAGTCACAAGGTTATTTGATATAATTAAATTTCTTTGTGGTCAGTGTCTTGTTCAGTTGTTCTTTCTATGCTAGTTGCATTTTAAATATGGTAGATATGTGGTTCCTTTGTATCAAATAGTATAACTATAATTTCCTTTGCACATCATGACCATATTAGGAAAAACAATTTCTGTGACCATGTGGGTGGATGGTTTAGGCTTTTGCACCCAAAGCTGCTATAGCTCTGGGCCATCACAAACAGGAATATAATAAGTCAAATTCCCTGCTGTATGAAGCTTCTAGGAGAGGCTCATGAGATTTTGCTAGTACATATTGCAATGCACAGAAAAGGTTTACTCAGAATTGAAGGAGAACCAGGAGGTTAACCTAAAATAATAATAAAGAACTCAGTTTAATGTAAATACAACTGACAACGTATTTTGTCATATGTTCAGGGAAAAGACGTATTTGAGGCATTCTACAAGAAGGATCTGGCTAAGAGGTTGCTGCTGGGGAAGAGCGCATCAATAGATGCTGAAAAATCCATGATAACTAAAGTAACTATTTCTTTCTGATGGTTAAAATTGCTATTTTACATGTGATCCGACTTATTCTGACATACTTCACCAACATTTTTCTGTTTGCAGCTCAAAACTGAGTGTGGAAGTCAATTTACCAACAAGCTGGAGGGAATGTTCAAGGTAGCATTGGCTGTTTTGCTATATTTCTTTTCCTAGTACATTGATTTTGCTAACTCTTGTCCTTTTCTATAGTTTTAGTGTTGCTAACTTACATACTTGCATCCATTACTAACATACAAATTATCATAAGTTTCTCTCATATGGATTTAGTACTCTTGTAAAATGTAATGAACTTGGTGATGTTTTCAGGATGTTGAATTATCTAAAGAAATAAATGAGTCTTTCAAGCAATCATCTCAAGCGAGGACAAAGCTTCCGTCTGGCATTGAAATGAGTGTCCATGTGCTTACAACAGGGTAGGTAACATTTGCCTTTCAGTTTTATGTGGATGCTGACATGCTGAGTTGCATGTTCTGTTTACACAACTGCTGTCTAATCCTAATAGATGGGCTTCTTAGTCCATGGCATGTTGCTGGAATCTGTGCAATGCATTATTATGGCCGTTTGCTTAGCATGTTAACATGCAACTTTATGTTTTCCACCATAAATATTCAGTTCTAATTAAATATGCTGAATTGCAGCTATTGGCCGACATATCCACCAATGGACGTGAAACTCCCACATGAGCTTAATGTCTATCAGGTTAGGCCAGGTTCTAGAAACTAGGTTTGGTGGTAGTATATATTTACATCAGCTGTCTGGAAATTAATTTAGTTTCCCCTTTTTATAGGATATATTTAAAGAGTTCTATTTGAGTAAGTACAGTGGAAGGCGTTTGATGTGGCAAAATTCCTTGGGTCACTGTGTATTAAAAGCAGAGTTCCCAAAAGGTAAAAAGGAACTTGCGGTGTCACTATTTCAGGTGGGATTATTTTTGCCATTTCTTCAGTGACTAATTGTAACTGTAGCCTGTAGCTGTCTGACCAATAATAGAAAATTTCACTGATTTATTTTGTTTGTCAGAGTGTGGTTTTGATGTTGTTCAATGATGCGCAAAAATTAAGCTTCCTTGATATCAAAGATTCAACTGGTATTGAGGATAAAGAATTGAGAAGAACGCTGCAATCACTTGCATGTGGTAAAATCCGTGTCCTGCAAAAGGTGTGCTCTTTATTTTATCTGGATGTCTAATTATTTTTCAGTAAACAGCTTGTTCAGTTGGCACTTGTATTTCCAGACACCAAAAGGACGGGATGTAGAAGATAAGGACGATTTTGTATTTAATGATGAATTTAGTGCCCCACTCTATCGCATAAAGGTGATATGTGTTCCCATAATTTGTGTGGTGATGGGGTGGGTACGTTGTATTTGGGTGTCATCAAGCTTAAATAAGGTGCTACTGTGTGTTTCCAGGTTAATGCTATTCAGATGAAGGAGACGGTAGAAGAAAACACAAGCACAACTGAGAGAGTATTCCAGGATCGTCAGTATCAGGTGCCTTAACCATCTAGACATGCAAACTAAAACATCTTATGAGGACTTCTAGTAACAAGTATCCTAAATTTTCAGTATCAGGTTCCTAAATGGATGGTAATTTTTATGTACATTTTGTTAGCTTAACTAAGATGTTGTGCTTATGATGCTTCTGGTTCATATGCAATTAGAGCAATATGCTATAAAAGCTCCACCCTATATTTGGACTTGAACAACACATACTAGCTAGTTTGTAATCTTACATGCTTTTATTCACCGATGCAACACATCATTGCTAGTCTGTATTAGTACCATACATGCTTGTTAATAACTACTCCCTTTGGCCACAAATACATGACGGCCACAAATACATGACGCCTTGACGAAAATCAGATAAAACTTTTAAAATTTTGACCAAACAACTTTTAGAATACTAAGTTGAAAATTATATAAATTGTATGAGTAGATTTGTCTTAAAAAAGAATTTTGACAATCTCATATTTTTTTTAAATCACAAACTTATTCTAGTATAAAATTATTTGTCAAAGTTGTGTATCGAAGATCAGGAGTACATCTTTTAGGTTGTACATTACCTTTCCAATCAAATTTATTCTGGAATGAACTCTGCAAATCTAGTGTAGCAATCATATATTTTGATGAATCCAATGAGAATAATGTCATGAGTTTCTTTTTGGTTACAAGCAGGTTGATGCAGCCATTGTTCGAATAATGAAGACAAGGAAAACCCTTAGCCACACGCTTCTAATAACTGAGCTTTTCCAGCAGGTTACACATGGAATTTTGGTTCGAATGCATGTATTCCGTTGCTCGTTCCACTATTTGATCTTACTGTCTCGTTGCCTTCTTTCAGCTCAAGTTCCCAATTAAGCCATCGGATATCAAGAAAAGAATAGAGAGTTTAATCGACAGGGAATACCTGGAGAGAGACAGGAGTAACCCCCAGATCTACAATTACCTGGCTTGACATCGCTCCCCATAACATGAAAGCTCATCTCCATTTTATTGTCAGAAAGACATTGTATATTAATTGAATATCTCTGTTTCTTGTTCTTTCCTGCCTTTTCTCCCTTGGAGCTGTAATCTCAACATTTCTGTATACAAAAAAATGAATTTTCGATATATCAGCCATCCATCATGCATGCATCCTTGTCAATGAGCCCCCTGATGAACAGCCAAGTGTGTATTGGGGGCTTAGAACTCAGAAATGACTAGTAAAACAGTTTACAAGTAAATTCCCAAAGACCGACATACTCAAGGCTCTTTGGAACAAGAGAATTTTTCATGAATCATGTTTGGTACAACTTTATTTCAGCTCTAAATCTGAAATGGATCTAAAGTAGAGCTGAAGAAAGGTATATTACCTTTTCTATGCATTTTCTGGAGTAAATTCATCTGCTTCACTTTTAAAAAAATAATAAGAATATAGTAGCTTTAGAAATCAGGAACTAAATACTGACAGACATGCCCAAAATTCTCTGAAATTTCTAGGCTCCAAGGGATGTCTCAATGTTTAATAGGTTTCGGGCCTGAATCCCAGCCCATTACAAATGCTTAATGTGCAAAAATACACAATGTAAGGCCTCGTTTGGTTAGCACGTATGCTGGCCCATCCTCGTGTTTAAGCCTATACAAACTAGGCCTCAATGGGCTATGGCCTTTATTAGTTTCCAGCAAAGACCAGTCGCCTCACACCCACTCGAGCTAGCTACACGTTACGCCCAGTCGCCGTCTCCTCCCTAGCGCCCTCCTCCCAGATCAGATCACCACCGGCACCGCCACTTCCACCACCGCCTCGCCGTCGCCGGGGACCTTTCCGGCGAATCCGCCGCTGCCGATCCCGGCGAAGGTGGGACACCTCCATAGAAGCACTAGATCGCGCCCTCGCTCACAGCTCACCGCGATTCGCCTCGTCCGCCGCTCGCGTTCACCGGCTCGGCTCTGTCCGCTAGGGTTTTGGCGCGATGGATCCGCTCAGGAGCTACCTGGGGAGGCTCCTCCTCGAGGAGATCACCCCGGTGGTGATGGTGCTGACCACGCCGCTCGCCGAGGCCGCCTGCCGCAAGAGCGGCCTCAGTTTCGTCGACATGCTCTCGCCGTTCTCCCTCTTCAAAAAAATCGACGGTGATTCACCTCTCGATGTTCTGCTTCAGCTGATTGTGTGCGATGCTTGTCGCATTTCCTTCGTTTCGTTTCTGTGACCTCATGGGGAATCCCCTGTCTCTGTGTGCGTGTTTGAGCAGTGCCCGTTCGGACAGCGAGCGACCAGCCTTACAGGCTGCAGATGTTTAAGATTAGGATGGTTTACGCTTCGGACGTCCGGAAGGAGGACTGTGAGGTCAGTCTCCAACCTTCTCGAAGCTTTTGGATGTTTCTAATACTTGTTACTCTACATGCCTATACTTTATGAATCTCTTCATGGCATTGTCCGTTTGGGAGCAGGCAGTAGATGAGAGGATCAAGCCCATAGTTTCTGAGGCCAATGAGAATGCTCTTCCGGATCTGCTTTCAGAACCACCACAGCTCGAAGATGTACTTAGCAGTGAGATCCCTTACTGCTTCTATATGCAATAATTCGTTATGTTCTCACCAGTGAACATATTTTAACATTGAGCAAAGTGATGAAGCTATAGTTGGAACTTTATGGTATGCCTTATGTATAAGTTCAAATAGTGTAATTCAACCACTTTTAACTTAGAAGCAAAATGTGATGTTTGATGAGCACCACAACCTTCCGTTCTAATATTTTAGTTTGCAGTAATGCAGTATAATGTCAGATAATAATTTTGTGCTGGTAATGAAATATTTTGACAGAATGATCACACTGGAGGAGCATGCATGCTACATTATGGATAACTTGAATTCCTGTAAATGGTGTGGATATGTGATGTGTTTCTCAGTGGTTGTGAGTGTAAATATAACAAGGAACCCTTGGGTCGCTGGAAACAGTGTTTTTTTTCTTGTGTCATGCCTTAGCGTTACTCAATACGAGACTGAAATCAATAGGAATATTCATTAGTGTTTGCTATTTATTCGGTGCACCTTACATATGGTTCTCTGTCTCCCCCTAATCTTGTTATTATGACTCTTCTCACAGAAGAGCTGGCTCGTCATCGCTTGATGCCGTTGCTAGAAGTGCTTGCTCTATCTTCTTCTTCTTCTTCTTCTTCTCAGGGCACTCAAATGCAAAGTGTCCCAATTCTTGGCAATGATAACACATCACCTTGGATTTATCAAATCTTTTGCCATGGTTGTGACTTCCACCACCACTTGAGCCACCTGTGCTGAGAAGTAGCTGCTCTTCATTCCGTTGATCACGCTTGCGTATCCTCTCCTCGTATGCCTTGAGACGGCCAATCGTCTCATCAAATGGCATGGTATCCAAATCTGAGAACTGCTCAATTGCAGCGATCATCTGCAAGAACTTGTCAGGCACAGAATCAAGTAAATTTTTAACTTGTTCATCATCCTCCATAGTAACACCGAGATCACTCATCTTGTTCACCAGGCCACTGATCTTGCCGGCAAACTCATCAATTGACTCGGTTTCTTTCATGTGCAGCGCCTTGAATTCACTCTTCAAAGCCTACGCTCGTGCCTTCTTCATTCGATCAACACCGAGAAACCTTGTCTTTAGGCTTTCCCAAGCCTCTTTCGCTGTCTTCTTCTTGGCAATTTGCTGCAGCACATCATCAGGGACAGCCCCGAAAAGACATGCCAATGCCGTCTTGTCCTTCTTCATCTCCACGTCAGCACCATCCGTGGGCTCGATGGCCTCCCAAATGCCTTGCGCCTGCATGTTCGTCTCCATCTTAATCGCC
>KE370857.1:4293-15315 GCA_000418225.1 Zizania latifolia
GTGGCTCTGGTAGGAGCAGAGCTAAGATGGGGGCGGAGGCCAGCAAGGCCGGAGCAGGGATAGGGGCAGAGGAGGCAGAGGACAGCATGGCGTGGATGATGGCCGTCGTAGTAGAAGAAGAAGGCCGTCCATGGCATGGTGCTAGGAAGGAGAAGGATGTGAGGATGACGTTTGGGGCCCACAGGACAAGTATTTTATATTCCATCCAATTTTTCCAGTACCTTCAACCAAAAAATGAAACGAACCCATTCCAGTAAAAAATGGAATGATCCCATCCAAAAAAATAGATGTGACCATCATCACAGGCGTGTGAGTGTGATGTGCATGTATAATGGTGTGTATACACGTGCGTCTTATGTATAAATAAAATTTTGACTATTAGTTTCCTAAAGATTATATTCTTATTGGTGATACCTAATACTATGTGAAAGCATGTTGCAGTATTAATACATTTGAATAATCTTTATACACTAAACACTTGTAGTATACCTAATTTTTGATTAAAATATATAAGGTTTGACCTTTTGAAATCACAATATGTCCTATAATGATCAAGTGTGTGGTAGAATGCCATATCTTGTAGTGTAAGCTTTGGTAATTATTTTTTAATCCACTGATCAGTAGAATATACAATACATGAGCCAGTCCAGTAGTCAGCTGACTACACGAGTAAATAAACAAGAATTACTCTGATTAGGATCACGTTAATTATAAACAAGAATTATGTGGCGTGTACGTATATATGCGGTAAATAAATATTGAGTAGATGGTAATTACGCTAATTATCTGCCGTTGTTGAACTGATTTTATTTTTTCATCTTTGGTTTATCCTTGAGATGTGTTAATTAATTAGTGTCTTAATTAAGAGATTTTTGTCGGGTGATCCGGATCGAATGTGAGCCATGCCAAACCAGTTAGTTGGTACTTAATTGGCAAACAGTGCATTGATGTATATATATACTATCGCTACCGATTGGAAATATGTGTGAGGACATCATGTGAATTCAAAATCAAGTACACATGATTAATTGATTGGTTTGTCATCTTGCTACATGCCTACATATCTATCATCTTGTGAGTTATATATATAATTACTATGAAAATTGTTTTTACAACAGATCAAATAGGACTTTGTATATATGGTCTGATCTGTCGCCTACGACAGAAGGAAAGTAGAAATCACGTACTCCATCTATCTTAAAATATAGCAATTTTTATGTTTTAATATATATATTAAGGAGGTGTAAAAAATATATTACTCTCAAGGTGGATGAGGGCATGCTTGTTTCAACTTCTGGCAGGCAGTGTAGCTATTTCTAGAATATAAAGCTAAAACAAACGGTTCGGATTCTGGATTTAGATTGTGATAATCAATAGTTACAGAATCTGGAAATAAATTAGAATTCAGAAGCTGAGAAACACTAGCTTCTCTAGATTCTTACCCGCTAGCTACTTAGACCAATCAGCTACTAAAAATCTCCAGCTGCCAGAAGCTGAAACAAACAGGCTCTAAGTATGGACCTGAAAGTGATTGGGTAGAGTAATGAGTAATATTTTAGAGGTAAAAAATATTTTATAAATATTTTAGAGGTAAAATTATTTTATAAATATTTTACATAAATTTTAAACTCTAAAAATATTATATTTTAAAAGAGTAACTATTTCTATCGAGCAGTGCATGTGGATGGCCTGTGCTCAATTTACCAAGGTCCCCTCAACTAAAGAAACAATATGAAATTAATTGAAGAAAGGTGTTAATTTGCCAACACAGGTACTGGAAATCACGAGCTCGATCTGATCGCAGGGCATCTTTCTCTCGCTTCCCTGTTCATCCTCTCTCGACAGGCAAAAAAACCCTAAAAGGTTGTTCAGTTCAGCACTCATACACACTGCAGGACTCGTTTACTGTTCTCCATTAAATTTGATTGGAGCCCATGCATCATCGATCACGCATAATTCATCAGCTAGCGATCGAGTGATCCCCCAAAATGATATGATGCGATGATGTGTGCTACGTCGCCGTCGTCGTCGTCAAATCACAATGATCCATTCCAACGTGTGCATGCAATGCATGCATGCGCAATTATTGACCTAACAGCTCAATAATTCCCGGCCATCCTTCTCCGCCGGAGACGGGAAAGAAGGGCCGGAGGTCAGACGAATGAACTGGCCGCGCGCCAAGCAGAAGACGGCAGAAGCGGACCACCTGAAGAAAAGGCGATGTTTGCAGGTAGCCAAGCCACCCGGCCTGCATGCATGCATGCATGCAGCGTCGCAGACTAACTTGCAGACGCAGCGGCCGGCGCACTGTGCAGTCGCCGGTGGCCCGGGGCCCTCCCCTCCTGCGCGCCGGCCGGCGATCTCATCCTCTCTGCGCAGTGACGCGCTGGCTGGGAATCGCATTCGGGACGACGACAGTGATTTGGTTTGTCATGTTGTGCGTGCAGGCTGGATTCAGGGCTTCATTTCAGGCTGTCCATCGCGTGTCTCCCGAAGAAGATGGCGGCAAGGACTCGCCGTACCTGCCGCGCGCACTGCTGCAAAGCTGCAGCTGCAGCTGCTTTTTGCTTGCATGCTATGGACCAATCAATTTCTTTGATTTTTTTATAAATAATATTTATTTATTTTTTAAATTATAAATCTGTGTAGCCCTGTTAAAAAGTTACAAAACTAGAACTTTATCGATATTTAAACCGTTGACAGTTCAACTATCAGTTGATTCCCTGTCGACATGAGAAAAAATTACTTCTGTTAGATCATTTTTCAAATGTCGACGACATTTCAAATGTTTCTACTTTTACAATTTCTTGATAGCATTATCTAGATTTATAATTTCAAAAAATAAATATTATTTATAAAAATTCCAATTTCTTCTCTCTTTAGTTGCTGCCTCTGAAATCTGAATTAACCCTGATCTAGCGATCCATCGTTCACTTTCATCTCTTCGATCTTACCCCTACGGCAGGGTTCGGTAGAGATGAGATTGAATTGATTGGCTTGTTGCATATATGCTCTGTTTTGCCTTTGAGTTAATTGCTCTTTCACGGCGACAGCCAGAGCCAGTTTAGTTACCTTTTGTTGGTCCGATCCAGCTGCAGTAACTGAGCTGGTGATTCATCAGTGGATGCGCACATTGTCACGGCACTACAGTGTCCGGGTAAGTTCAGCTTTTTCAACCATATTTTTTGTTAGAAAGCCAAAAGCTGAGCTAAACAATTAGTAATAAAATTAATTTTCTAACTGTAACATTTTTTGCTGATACAAAGTGAAATTTGTCTATTCTTTAGATTCCACAATTTCACGATTTGCATGGTCATATCATCTGTACGAGTTTATTATATTCGTTGTTAATTGAGGTATATATTCGTTATTTTTTCTTAATAAATTTAATAGAATCGCTCTAATCAAACAATTTCGTAGCTTTTCTACGGCCATTAGCCCATAATAACTTTTTTATGACTCATAACTTATAACATTTTTTTTAGAATTATAGCTAACCAAACACACACTCAGTAACCCTTGCAGCTGAATTTACCGTTTGGGAGCTTGTGTGTCCACTCCACTGACAATGCTCTGGCACCCAGCTGAACTTTTACCCAGAGACCTAGATCAATCAAACCACGTGTTTACAATGCGTGATCTCAGAAAAAAGATATCTGATGAGTGAACAGTGCAAGATCAGAATTCAGAACTGGTCAGGCCGTGTGGCCCATGAAACACAGAGATGTTTCATGGCCGGCCCATGCAAAGCGAAGGATACGCCTCCTGTCAAGTCTGCTCCAAGCTGCAAAATTACCTGACTAATTCAGATCTGAACATTTGACGGATTGATGTCGCGATCTGAATCTAGGGTGCACGCATCATGACCGCCACGCATGATACCGGTTTGGCGAGTAGCATCATGCGATGATTATCCACGAGTTAATCATCTGGCCGTGAGAGCAGTAGATATTTTCTGAACCAATTATCACTGATTATCCATAAGTTAAGAGTATGTTTGAGATTCTTAGTATTTAGCCAACTGGTTTGAGTGACTATCTGATAAAAATCTGAATAAGTTGATGTTTCCTAGCTTTTGAATTCTAGATTCTTTTTTAAGACTCTGTAACTATTAATTCTTACTATCTAAATTTAGAATCTAGACTATTTATTTCAGCTTTAATTTTTAAAGATATTTGTAAAAAAGTGAAATATGGTCATTAGCGAGCCACCACTAGCAATACTGTCATCAGGTTTGCCATGGTGGATTCAATCATCTATGGAGTAATTTGATCTAGCAGAACATGAACAGCACAACTAATCTTGGTCAAGATTCTTGGTTGGTATTGTACTATGTGCCTCGAAGGATTAATTCTAGGAAATATTGTACTGCTGGATCGAAGCATCTCCCGAGTATTATTATTAAAATTATATAAAAAACTGTTAAAATTTTTGTTTTAAAATCGTTTTCAATTTTTTTATTAAATATATTCGTTTGACTCTTAAATAATTGTAATAAACTATGATCTTTAATAATATATCATCCAACTTCTGTTTTGAATGGGACTGTATAGTCAAACCTCAAACAAGTGCTGTTTCAATTTAATCATTAGCTAAAAATTATAAATATTGGCTTTCTATGAAAATATGATACATTATACTCGCTATGTTCTATAATATAATAACCTAGAACTGAATTTGACATTTCATTGACTATCTAGATTCGTTGTATTATGAAATATCAAATTTAATCTAATATTATGAGACGGAAAAAATATTTTAGAATGGAGTTAGTAAATCCATAACCGATTAAATTAACCCATCGGTAACTAAGGTGCCATCCTAGTCAACATGCAACCCCATTATTCAAAAGTCCAACATATATACATCCATACACAATTGAAAGAGGAGACTACACCAAACTTCCAAATTAAGCCAGAAAAAAAAACATAAAAATCGAAAATAGTACCATCAGGCCAGCCGGTGGATTGGTGGTGTCAACGTGTCATCATCGATCGATACATCGAATTTATCGACTTAATTAGCCGCCGCAGCAGTAAACCCTTTTTGCCTCCCTGGTCATCGATGTACCTGTACATGTACAGTATAAATACGAAAAGTACACATATATGCACACTCTTAGCAGTACGTAGTACTGTTTTGTCATAGGGTTCGTTAGCTTCTACCTAGCTGCTAGTTCTTTTTAAATTTCTCTCAATTCTTACTTATATAGGTTGTTGTATTATTTATAATTTTTTAAATACAAGTTATTTTAAAAATTTTAGATATTTTTATCATATTTTCTTATATGTTTGTCTTTTCAAATAAATATTATCTGTCTCAAAAATAAACTACTAATATTTTTAAAAGTAGAAAAAATGAGAGAAAAAACATTTAAATTGATTTCTTAATTCTATGCACAAGTTCAAAACGATACTTTTCCTTCTTAAAAATATAACAAGATTTAGGCTTAGACACATATATTAATAAAATAGGTAAGAAAATCATACTATCCTTCTCAGACTCGGTAAGTACGTGTTCAAGAGCGATTAGGTGGAGTAATCAAGTTAGAAAATTTATAAATACTTTAGAAGTAAAACTTAGCCTTTATAAGTATTAAGTAGTTGCTATAAGAATATATATAAATAATTATGCTACTCCCTCTAGTATGGTCATTATGTTTTTACATTTACCAAAAAATCTGGATGGAAATAGCTGTAGCTATTATAAAAACAAGGCGCTTGTCATCTAGCTTACCTCGAAGACTGCGTACTACATCCTCCATTTACAAAGAATTTATCTTTTAAAATATAATTAATAAATTAGTTATAAAAGTAAAAAAAATAAAGTACGCTTGTTAATAAAAACATAACTATTAGCAGGTAAATCGTCGGACGAGTACATAAGAAATTTAAAATAAAATCTCTAAGAACAAAGTAGAAATAAAGTGGAGCAGCAGACAGTGGGAGGAGGGGAGGCAGCAACCTCGTCCGGGTCGCTGTCCGCATGTGTAGCTTTCCCTTTGCATCGCCATCCATCGCCACCGCCGTCGACCGCGAGAAGGAACGTGTCCAAACGCACCACCTCACCTGCCGGCCGCCACCGCTACGGCCAAAACTATTTCAAATATCAATTTAACTACATAACACTAAATTTAAATTTTTAGCTTAATTACTTATAAAATATATAAGTATTGATTTATTTTAAAATATTGATATCGTGTATTTTGGAATGGAGTCGATATAAAAAATCTTATCCGTCCTAAAATATACTAGGTTTGATCACATATATTAAATAGATATAAAAAAACCATAATATAGTTCTTGAGTTGAGGGACTATAAGTTTAGAAGAGTTAGATGTATAAACTTGGTCACATATATTAGAGAGAGATAAAAAATGATAATATCTCTATCGAAATGAGTGAGTTAGGTTCAGCGGCGATTGAATGTTTTATTTTAAAAGTAGAAATGAACTTTTACGTATTAGACTGTTATATTCAAAATAAATTTTGAGATCTAAAAAGATGTTATATTTTGGGTAGTATTGTATTTATACGCAAAGCCGTGTACAATGCTCCTTCGTAGACCGGAGCGTAAGAGGGAAGCCTCCTGGTGTACGGGGCAAGCGGTGCGGTGGTGGGGCCGCGTGGCAGTGGCGGTGGCGGTGGCTAACTGTAACGGATAGGGACGGGCTACTGCGTGCGCCGATGGATCGGTGGGTGTGACGTGTGTTTCTCTGCCACGCCCGCAAAGACACGGTCCACGCAGCAGCCAGGGGAGCACGTCCGTTCTCTGGGTAGCGAGGGGAGGGACAGGGATCCTCTGTGGCTCGGTGTCGCCTGATCGCTATAGGGCTATGTTTGTTTAAGAGGTTTAGATTTTCGTAAAAAAGGAGAAAATTATATATATATATATATATATATATATATATATGTCTGTCTGTCGAGATGTGACTCGGGTACCCCGCGATTGGACTTATCAATCCAGATCAAGAGCAGGCTAAGTCTAGCATTACCGTCCGGCATGGCCCATGGAGGGAAGTTCAGCTCCAGTATAACTCCAAATATGGCTTAAAGAGATATGTTTGTGCCAGAATCCATATAATTAGGGATTTAGCACATGAGTTTGGTAGGCAATCCTAGTTCGACTCGGGATAGAGTCCTGGATTGATTAGACTCACCTCCTGAGTATATAAAGGAGGCGAGGCACACTCTAGGGACATCCGATCTAGCTATCTAGCATCATCATATTTTTGTTGCTTTCGACGTCTTAAGACTCCATAGTTTAATTGCGTCGTATTATAAGCTCCATTATCATATTATATACCAAAACACTAGACGTAGGGTTATTATCCTCTAGAAGATCCGAACCAGTATAAACCCTGGCTCTTGTGTTCTAGAGTCGACCATCGGGTTCGAAGGCGCTGTGCTTCCCTTACACACATCTAATCACCACCTTAGGTATCCCCTTGGGTGGACTGCTCGGTGATTCACCAACAATGCCACTCAAAATTCATCGGTTATTATATGTCACTGAAAATTTGTTGTTTCTATATATGTCGCTGTTTTAATTTTTTGTGTTCGTATATACTATTATTGTCAGTTTCAACGTTTCAACTTTAGTTTTTTTTCTAAATACCAAAAATGTCATCAGCTTACTAAAAAATCAAGGATGATTTAAGCTCGATGATCAGCTAGCACTCGCTTCGGTCAGCACGCACGTACCAATCACTCATTCAATCCAGCGCAACTGAGATCGACTAGGAGCAAAACAAGCAAAGCTAGCTTTATGAGATGAGTGTAGTTTTGGCATTTAGAAAAATAAGCTAACATTAAAACTAACGGTAGTGGCATATACAGATACAAAAAGTTAAAGCAGTGGTATATACAGGAACATCGAATTTTCAGTGGTATATGTGAGAACCAGTGAACTTTCAATGGTATATGCGAAATTTTATCTAAAAAGATATTAGTTTATTTTTGATTATTGAAAAAACTAAACTAAACACACCAGTGCCCTTAAATAACAAATCATTTAGTGGAGAACAAGGTAACATATTGGAATGTCTACCGTTTGACTATGTATTCTTTTGTATCTTTCGTCGATCTGCGCTCAAGATAAGAGTGTTATATAAATGAAGAAAAATATATAGTTTCTCTTTTCTTCAGTAGGCACTGCTTCACCATGATCACCAAGAAAAGCAACAAAATAAGTCTAAAAATTGTAAAATTTGCTGGTGGCTTCAATCATTTGTGGAGTAGTTTGATCTAGCAGAATAAGAATCTTGGTCAAGATTCTTGGTTAATTGGCATCGTACTATGTGTCTCGAAGGGTTAATTCTAAGGAAATATTGTACTGCCGGATATCGAGGCATCTCCCGAGTATTATTATTAAAAATATATAAAAATGTTATAATTTTTATTTTAAATTCAGTTCATCAATTATCTAAGTGCTGTAGTGTTGTACTATTAATGCATATACCAATTGCCATCCACGTACCAAGTCAAGGCAGGCGTTCGGTGCTTTTGCGTGTAAAAGGATTAGCAAAGGTAATTTTACAACCTAATTTCATATCGTTCTTTTTTGACACATTTGTAAATAGGATAATTTAAATACAAATATAAAAATATTTTTCGTTGCCAAAAAGTTAAGCATAACCAGACCCTAATTAGATATCTAGATATTTCTTCTATTCTAAAATATAAGTTTTATAAGTTTTTTTACACTATCTTCAATATAAAATATTAGCTTTTTATATCAATATGACACATTATATTATATTTTAAAACAGAACAGAGCTAGTAAATCCATAACCGTTCAAATTAACCTGTCGGTAACTAAAGCCTCATTTGGTATAGCTCTAGATCTAGAATTTTTTAGGTCTAACTAAATCTAGCTCTAAAAAATCCTGAATCCAGAGTTATGGATGTATTGAGGATATTTAGTTAATCAATTTATTTTTTATTTTACACTACAAATAAAAGTTTTAAATATATTATTATATATATAAATCCTATATCTAACATTAATCTCTGAGTTGAGTGGTATGAAATAGGCATGGCACTAAGGTGTCATCTAGTCAACAACATGCAACCCCATTCTTCAAAAGTCCAACATATACACATCCATACACAATTGAAAGAAGAGACTACTCCAAACTTCCAAATTAAGCCAAGAAAAAAAGGAAAACATAATAAATAGAAAATAGTACCATCAGATCGACCAGCTGGTGGATTGGTGTTGTCAACGTGTCATCATCGATCGATACATCGAATTTATCGACTTAATTAGCCGCCGCAGCAGTAAACCCTTTTTGCCGCGTATTCTCACGCGGCATATATAGTCCTTGGTCGACGTCGTTGTACCTGTACATGTACAGTATAAATACGAAAAGTACACACACACACATATACACACTCTTAGCAGTAGTACTATTTTGTCGAGGTTCGTTAGCTTCTACCTACCTACTAATTCTTTTTAAATTCTCTCAATTCTTACTTATATAGGTTGTCGTATTATTTACGATTTTTTTAAATATAAGTCATTTTAAAATATTTAGATATGTTTTCATTTTTCTTTAATGTTTGTCTTTTTCAAATAAATGTTAGCTCTCTCATAAATAAACTACTAATATTTTTAAAAGTAGAATAAATGAGGGGAAACTATTAAAATTGATTTCTTAACTCTAGTGTACAAGTCCAAAACTATACTTTTCATTCCTAAAATATAGCAAGTTTTAGGCTTAGACACGTATATTAATAAAATAGATAAAAAGATCATACTATTATCTTAATATTCGGTGAGTATGTGTCTAAAAATAATTGGATGAAGTAATTAAGTTAGGAGATAGCATGAGTACTTTAAAAATATTTAAGATAAACTTTAAACTCTAAAACTTTGTTCCATATTTTAGGACGGAAGAGTATATATAAAGAACCGCGCTACACCCGCTAGTGTGGTCATTATGTTGTACATTTACCAAAAAATCTGCATAGAAATAGTTGTAGCTATTATAAAAAAAACAAGGCGCTTGTCATCTAGCTTAGCTCGAAGACTGCGTACAGCGTACTACATCCTCTGTTTACATTGAATTTATCTTTAAAATATAATTGATAAATTAGTTATAAGAATAAATTAGTTATAAGAGTAAAAAGTTAAAGTGCTCTTGTTAATAAAAAACATAAGTATGTACCAGGTAACTCGTCAAGAAATCAAAAATAAAATCTCTAAGAACAAAGTACAAATAAAGTGGAGTAGCAGGGGAGGGGGTCGCTGTGCGCATGTGTTGCTCCGCTCCTTGCTCGTATCGCCATCCATCGCCACCGCCGTCGACCGCGAGAAGGAACGTGTCCAAACGCACCACCTCACCTGCCGGCTGCCGGTCGCCGCCGCTACTGCCAAAACTGTTTTTTACCGGGTTAAATCACGCTGTGTAACGAACGGCCTTTGGTCAGCTATCTATGTATCTAACCCTTACGAAAATATTGTTTTCAAATATCAATTTAACCATATAACAGTAAATATAAATATGTTTAGCTTAGTTACTTATAAAAAATTATAAATGTTGATTTTTAAAAAATATTGACATCTTATATTTTGAAACGGAGTTAGGGTAGAAAAAACTCTTCCCGTACCAAAATATAACATCTTTTAGGTTTAGTCACGTGTATTAAATAGATATGAAAAAAAATATAATATACTTCTCGAGTTAAGTGAGTATAAATTTATTAGAGATGGATGTATAAATTTGGTCATATATATTAGAGAGATATAAAAAAATCATAATATTTTTGTGGAGGTGAGTGAGTTAGGTTCAACATTGGTTGGATTTAAAAGGTAGAAACGATCTTATAATAATTATTAGATTGTTATATTTAAAATAAATTTTAAAAGCTAAGAGACGTTGTATTTTGGGTAGTATTATATTTATACGCAAAGCCGTGTACAGTGCTCCTCCGTAGACCGGAGAGTAAGAGGGAGGCCTCCTGGTGTACGGGGCAAGCGGTGCGGTGGTGGGGCCGCGTGGCAGTGGCGGTGGCGGTG
>KE370857.1:86192-101531 GCA_000418225.1 Zizania latifolia
TGCTTGGTGATGATGCGTGGTTATTGCCGCGTCCAGCTTTGCAGCGAGCTCGACTGTGCATGCTCTGTCACTCGGCTCTTCTGTCAGTCTGCTGTGGCCTGTGCTTGCTGGAATGCTCGTGTCCTCGGGTGGCAGCACGGCCTCCTCTGCGTGCCGAGCCTGGTGAAACGTGCTGCCCCCACAGGCGACTGAAACCTCGTTTCAAATTATAAAATTTAGAGGCCTCTAAAACACGTATAAAAACCTACTAACAAATTTAGGCCTCATTTAATTTAGAATGAAGGAATTTTAAAGAATTTTTGCAGGAATTAAAATAATTCCTATAAAACCCTGTAAAATTCTTGTATTTCAAAGAAGAAATGTCTCCCAAAGTGTCTAAAAACCTACTAGCAATAGTATCTATACATAGCTTTTTTAATAAAATTCAATCTCTAATATTCTCTCTATAACAAACTCCTAATATAGACTTTTATGATTTTTAGAAATAAAAAATTAGATATGAGAGTTTCTAAAGAGACATTTTAGACTCAAAGTCTATAAAAATAACTATATACAGTTGTAATACTCTTATAATTGTAGAATCTAGGAACGAACTATATCCTAAAATATTAATTTCTCTGATTCTTACTAGTTAATACTTATCAATTATTTGTTAGAATCTAAATTCTCTAGATTCTTACTAGCTAATACTCATCGGTTGTTTCTTCGGATACGAAACTTCTTAAACAGCCACACATGTATAATCAAACAATCAATCAGGATTCCTGCTCCAAAGTTATTAGCCAAAAAAACAGCGTCCCCTATGTGGTCATTCGGCAGTATCCCGGATGGGGCTCGAGAACTGGGGAAAGGATCAGGAATCCCACACCGAAGCACAAGAATCTTTGTAATCTCGTTATTATTCTACGGTCAGGTTGCCCGCCGGCCGATTCGCTAAGCGCGGCGGCGCTCGTCATCGCCGGCCAGGAGAACGTCCTTCCATGCCTCGTAGAACATCCAGGTGATGCCGGAGTTGGGCATCACCTTCAGGCAGCTGGCGCCCCAGCCGCGGTAGATCCCCCGGATGCCCTCCTCCTGGATAACCTCCGACAGCGCGGCGACCATGTGGGGCGGGCACTTCCCTTGCAGGGCACCCACCATGAGACGCTTCCTCGCCACCTCCAGCGGGAAGCTGATTGTACTTGCGGTCAGACCTGCATGCAGATCCAGCAGCCAGATAAGGGCAATGCAACCAGCCAACCAGCTGCTGTTCGGTCATGTTCCAAGCTAATATTTCAGAGAGTTAGAGTGACACTAGTTTAGGGCATGTTCAGATACATAACTAATAATTAGCTGCCAAAAATTAGTCCCAGTTGATCTAAACAGGTGAGCTAATATATCGGCTAGTTGTTAGCTCCTTGCCTGATTAAGTGTTAGTTCATTAGCTCACAAAACTAGACTAATATGTGCTAATAGCAAACTTTAGACTCTATTGCCTCTTGTCCCTAACCCTATCTACTTCCGCCCTCAGTACTATAGCAAGTGTAAAATTAATTTTAGCCATCATTAGCCTAAAGTATCCAAACATGCATAAACTAATTTTAGCCCGCTAACAATTAGCTCTAGCTATTAGCCAGCTAACTATTAGTTTTAACCCATCTAAACAGGTTCTTAATTGGTTTGAGGCAGAAGACAGTTAGGACCTATACAGCTCTAAGAATTTGTATGGTAAAATAAAATAGTTTAAATTTTTATTTTTTAGTTTAAAATAAAATTAGATTGCTCAACTAAATACTCTCAATTCATCCACAGCTCTAGATCCATAATTTCTGGGAGAAATGTTTGACCAGGAGTTGTACAAAAGGTAAAACAGGGCAGAGACTGGCCAAAAACGTTCTGTCATGGATTTTAAGATACAGTGTTGAGCTGGCTAACGGAGGCGGTGAAATGAGATGTAGGTGAAGCTGAATCATTTACCTGACAGAGCTCCAATAACAAGAAGCTCAGGCCGAGTCAAAGATGTCTTCTTATGTAAGCGGCAGTAAGAAGTCTTCATTGTTTCGTACATAAAGTAGTAGCATGTGCTGTAAGGAAGCATGCCAATTAGTGTCGGACAGAGGCCAGCGTATAGACCACCAATTCCATCAGTTCGGTATATTTTGCTGAAGGCAACACTAATAGTAGGATAGACTTCCCGGTTGATAGTCAGGCGATCCTGTAACAGAACATAAAGGGTATAATGTGAGGCAAAACTATTCCAGAAAAAAAAAAGAATATATGGATGAAGAAAGGGTTTTGGTTGTCAACGAGTCGGTACTCGGTTCAGCAATTACCTTTATGACTTCAAGAGGATGACACATCAATGTGCCAGCTATTCCAGCAGCTGCACCAGCTACAGCAACCGGAGATAAGAAATGAAGTGGCAGCTCAATTTTCAGTTTACCAATTTGTACCTTTGGGCATCCATCTTCCTTCCATTTTTCTCGTGCTTCTGCCATTCTCCTTTTGACGCACTCAAATGTTCCGAGCTCAATTGCTTGAGTTGGAATAATGCGGATCATGTTGATTGTATTACCTGCCCAAAGCCCTCGCCATCCATTTTGTTCCATAATCTCTACAAAGCTACCACCAATATGCCTAGATCCTACTCCTACAACCATTCTTGTCCTGAAATTAGTTACATACCAAGATATAATGTGATTGTTCATTTGGCCTAATCTAGAAGCATACCATGAAAGTAACTAACAATATGGTGCAGGCACACATCAATCTTCAGAGTTACATGCTTCAAACAGTTGAAATCATAAATTTCAAATGGTGTATGCATATAAAGCCTACAATCTCCACTGCTCTTAGAAAAGCACCAATCATAAAAATACTAGTTATATTATGCACTAAACAAAATAATATGTTTACATATGAGAATGTGATGATTGAACTTTGAAAGCTAGAAGTGTTTCCTGTTTTAGTATTAAATGGTAGAAAGTTGGTTAAACGTTGACATAATAATATAATATCATAAGAAATTGAATGAAGAAACATAAGTTGCTTGTCTAATGAATGCCTCAAAGGACTAATTAACAGGCCATGTAATTTTTGGAGCAAATCACTACGACGGTGTTTCATGTTTCTTTTTTAGATTTAAGATTTAGAGCTAAATTGTAAGAACATGATCAAATGCTTTAATGAAAAAATGAATAGCAAAAGAAAAGCTGGATAATTGACTTTCGACAGCATGTCTATCTCTGCAGTGCATCCATCTATCAGCTCTAAATCAGGAAGGAAACAAAATCAAGCTTAGAGTTCCATGGTTGAGCTTGTAGGCACAAAATTCAACTTTGACTCATTTTGAGTAACAAATTAAACTGCCCAAGCACATTAAATAGATAGGAATAGAGAACATAGATTGAAGTCAATCAATACCTGATAGTCTCAAGGGGAGCAAGAACAGCTTTAGACATAGCACCAGCTAGTGCTCCACTGGCAAATTCTCTAACCTCTCGACTCCTAAAAAATGCCTGCAATAAATGGGTAAATGAAAACCTTAAAAGAGCCCCTGATAAGTATAAGGCAATTATGAGAAAAAATAAGCAGTAAACAAGCACATAAGCAGCAAAGCACTAGTGGATATTATCAATTATGCATATCTATACTGTGGATATTATCAAACCATGCATATCTATACGATAAGGACATACTCTGAGATATTCAGTTCAATTCTGTGTTTTGTTACAGATAGGCAGGTTCCAAATACGAACATTTACTACATCGGCGAGAGGTTGTCATCAATACTACAGAAAGAGCTGTACTGAAGGTTGGGTTCATCGGTGCTTAACGTGCAAATTTATCAAAATAGAATGCTCAAACAAGAGTTACATCACAATAGAGATATCTTTTAATAAACTTTTTGTCACAATGCAAGTTGATTTGGTAGTTGGAACAAGTAATTGCAAAAAGGCACATGACTAAAAGACAATTGATTTTCCACATGTTTGGACACATTTCAGATACTCAGATGAAAATGATGTGGAACTTTAGTAACAAGGGACAAATATTTTTCCATCTGTGAAAGGAACAGCTTTGTCTAAACCTGTCATGGAGAACATCCCCAATACAATCAAATTTCTCTATCTAAGTTGCCTAGGCATACAAAATTAGTTGATCAAAAGAAGTATTAAAATAACAAAAATCAATACTGTAGTTTGTTTGTTCCATTTGACATTTAAAACTTTGTGTCTTCTTTTCTCCCACCAGTTTCTTATTTCCACAAACTAGGGTTTAGAAGACATAAAAAGGTGATTTTTTTTCTCTGTTGTTCAGTCGTCAGTTATGTTCCCACTTCTAGACTACAGTAGAACTATACAAAAATATAACGCTGTCTGAAATTCTGTAGCCAGATCCAGTTTTCGCCTAACCAACAACGCAACTTAACAAAATATCTGGGAATGTGACAACAGGGCACATGCTTATTGGTTATATACATGAATACATCAATATGGTCCTAACGAGTAGTAAAGACTCATCTGTATTAAGTGTCAACACAAAGTCGCAGACGGATCTCTACTCTCTCCCAACCGAAGAAAGTAGAAGCCAACCACTTTTCTTTATGAAACCACTTTTCTATCCATTTGGGTGTAGAGTCCGGTTATTTTCCATTATCTAAAAAGAAGCCGCTTTTCTTTGTGAAGATGTCGATGAGATGAATGTATGTACAGCATAGAAAGGGAAATACACTACGCAACAGGAGACGACTGCAGCTGACGAAATTAAAACCTCAGCGAAGAACAGATAATCAACTGCACATGACGGCAGAAATCTCGCGTGTACAAACAGTTCGTTTGTTCTGCAGCAAACAGCTCGTCCGTGTGAGGAACCGTAGGAATTCCAAACAATGTCTCGAATCATTGCATGAACAATCCTAAAACGAATCAAACAATCGCATAGCACGAGGGGGAGCGCCATTCGGCCGGTTTAATCGGATTGGAGACAATCAACCGAGCAAAGCTGCCGAGATTTCCCACCTTTCACCGCTCGACGACCAAGGAACAACCTAGACCCAGAGAGGGGAAGAGTTACTTACCCTCACGGCGCCCCCGACGTCGGGCAGCCTCAAGCCGATGACCTCGGCGACCTTGGCGCCGTCGAGGTCGTCGTCCTTGGGCAGCGCCATCACGAGCAGCTCCTTGTAACCGCCCCCGCCAGCGACCGCTCCCGCTCCCGCGCTGGAGAGGCCGACGCTGGCGAGCGATAGCTTCTCGCCGCTCGCCGCATCGTCGAAGCCCATGGCGGCGCGTGACCGCTTCCCTCGCGGGCTTGCCTTCGGATTTCGGAGGGTGGATATATTAATAGAAAGGTCACAGCTTTCTATTAATATAAATGTTTTAGCACCCTCAAATATTTTTTAAATATAATTTGTTTTAAATTTTTTGATATTTTCATTTTTTTTTCTTATCAAATAAATGATATAATGTTTATAAATAAATAACTCACTTTTTACAAAAACACAACAAATAAGAAGCCATCAAATTAATTTGATTTGTTTTTTAAATTCTTATACACAAATCCAAAAACACATACATAAGCCATCCAGGGAGTATTTGATAATATGTTGTACAAATATATATGTACTTTTTTATTACAAATATACTATGTTGTACAAATCTACTGTATTGTACGAGCTACTGTGATGTATACGTCAAAAAAAACTTTGTACAAATCTACAGTATTGTATTATACTATTATTTGTATCTGTCACGTGAAAATTCTATTTTGCCCTTGTGCATACGGTCAAAAGGGAATCATTCCTCCCACTCCACCGGCAAGCACGAGCTAGGGCTTAGCCCGTCCGGAGCGGCGGCGCGGTTGCTGTGCCCGGCGCATCCCCATCCCGGCGGCGCGGCTGCCTGTGCTCGGCGCGCCCCGTCCCGGCGGAGCCCATCCGGAGCGGCTGCGCGGCTGCTGCGCCCGGTGGCCCTGTTCGCGGCGGCGCCCGGGCGGTGGTCTACTGGTCTCCCAGCGCCAGGAACAGAGCAAGCTCAGTTCGAGTCTTGCATCGATGCGGCTAATGAATGCCTTGCGCCTAGAGTCAGTTTTGTTGCCCTCGATGCCCCTCTCGCGTCCAATAAACCAAATGTTGTGGCGAGTTCATCTGTTCATGTGATTTGGGAACAACTTGGTCCAATGCAGCCACCGATGAAGGTACTGCCAACAGTCCTACACATGTTTGGGATTTGGGAATCAAAAGGTGTAGTTGATTGGTCTACTCAGTGAAAAATGCTCTTGCTGATGAGAATGACAGAGATATTGCTATGTAGGAGGATGCAATGTACGAATTTGTTGGGTTAGGAATTGAGGATGAGCTAAACCCTTTACCTCCTGGGCTTCAGGAGGAGATAGCTATAGCGGCTGTTGATATGGAAGTCGATGGTAATACTGTTTGAGAACCTGGATATATCATTGATGAGGAGAATCGAACAATGATTGTTGGGGACATATACCCTACAATGGAGGCTTTCCAGATGAGATTGAGGTAGTATGCAATCAAGGAGCAATCTGACGTTTACACAGTGCAATCTGATCAAACAAGGTTTAATGGGATATGCTCATAGAACAAAGGATGGGAAAGTTGTCAGGGTACTGAATTATTTAATTGTTGCAAAGTACTTGTTGCCAATGTATATTCTTGATTTGTGTTCCTAATTTCTTTTGTTGCATATGCAGTTAACAAAGAAGTCATTTGCCCATGAGGCCATGAATGTCCATCGACTTGCTTGCGGGACAAAAACAAGTATGGGATCACAAGCTTGGGTAGCTGATAAAGTTGTGGCAGCCTTTCTTTGATACTGTGTCCAATTCTGAAGTTAGTTCGATACATATGACCAGCAATGAGAAAAATAAATGCGAGGGGAAAATCAAACCTGGGTGCAAAAGAGCTCCAAGAGAGGCTGCAAGATGAACACGGTCACTTTGCAGTATGACACTATGGGCTGGTAGACAGAACTATTGGCAAGATTTTTGGTACATGGGAGGAAAGTTTTGAGAACCTGTGGAGAGATAAAATCAGATATTGAATGGAGGTCACTGGGCAGCATTGCAGAGATTGGGATGAAGAAAGTTGGTGGAGAGATTTATTTCCATAGTTTTTTCATGGCTTTGATTCATCAGCCTTGAATGGCAAATGGTAGCCCATCTTCCGTGTGCTGTCCGAGGACGAACAGCCCATGTATCTCAGCGTCGTGGGCTAAATCATGTGAGATCATTTTCTGTCCTACCCCTGAAACTACAAATTTTGGCAAACACGCCGATAATAACCTTAGACAAAGGATAAATCTGAAGTTTCAGGGGAAAATAAAGGAGTAGAACTGAAGTTTCAAGAAAAATCCAGGTATACCTTTCGTGGCACATTACCAAAAGCACGACGGTGTAAGTTTATTTATCGTCTTTTAATGATATCATTCAAAACCATGAAAAATTGAATTGCTGTGTTTGTTATTGCTTGGCTCACAGGTATAGATTATAATAATAAGCTGATTTATAATAATCTAGAGAAAAATAAGTTGTGAGTTATTCGATAGCATAGATTGTCGGTAGTATGTATTATTATGATTTAGGTATGAGATGATAGTGGGTAATTTTTATCAAAGTATTTTAGTATTTTCTAGAGCAACAAGCTAAAAAAAGTTAAATTCCACTATTTTATCAAGTTGTTTGTTTATTTATACTTTCAATTAATAAATTATATTATTATAATCTCAAACCGAAACAAACTGCCTTGATTAAGTAATCAAGACCAACATTCCACGTAGATTTATGACATGAAAAATAAATTAACCTTGTGTCCAACACATTGTAAGTATTGTTTAGGCATAAATAACTGTGGTGCTTGGCGAAATCTTGAGGATATATACAATATGTATTCGCGAGATTACGTAACACAAGTCAACTAAAGCGTTTTAAGTTCTCATGGCCACATGCACCCTCGTTTCATGCATGCAGTGCAGTGTACAAGTCACGGCACCCGGAATTTTCTGCCACACCCGCCCGTAAGACATGAGGTTTACTCAAAGTGTAACTGTCTGCCTAAAAGTTTCTTTGATCTATTCTAAAGTCCGGAATAGCTCGCAATATTGCCTCCAAAAGCCATGAAACTAGTGTAGCATCGAGCGATGGTAACATGTACCCGATACCTGTTTATCTGTGTAGAATTATATTATGCGTAATTGTTCTATTAGAGAACATGTATGGGGAGATATTGGTGTGGTGGTATAAATGATAGACAAGACAAAGAGACACAATTAGATAAAGCCAGCTCGGAATATGCCCACAAACACATATGCCTTGTAGTGGAACAAGCAGGCATACATCGTCATGACCCATGACCCAGGCTGAAACCAATATACCCCAGAAAATGACAGGTAGCAACTAGCAAGCAAGAGGCAGGCATGGTTTGTTGTTGGTTTCCATGTCATCCATGCGACTGATCGAACAAATTTCCTAGTACCTGCTGGCTTGCTCGACATGCACCAACACCCAGCAACTTGTCGCCGATTTGACAAGATACACCACGCCCTAATCGCTTTTGTGAACTGCAAGCTCGACATTACAGCATTAGCTAGCTAATAAGCTACCAATGTGGCAGCTTAGGTACACATGAGCTAGTTGCATGCAGATACAGAGAGATTTTGGTTGCTTCTGCTTGGTCAGACAAGTGTGCAGTCGCCGGCATTCTTGTCTGCTTTGCCGTCGATGCAGCTGCTGCGATCAGATTTGATGTTGTTGACGATGTCGAGGTTGTAGAGGATTGGTATCATGACGAGGGAGGAGAGGAAGGCGAGGAGAGGGCCAAAGATCCAGAGGAGGAGGGGGACGCCGGCGTAGAAGAGGCGGTTGCCGACGAAGTTGAGGGTGAAGCCACGTTCGAGGACCTCGCTGATGTAGTCCATGGTGGACGGCAGGCCGAGGGGATTGTGGTGGTGGTGACCTTGGTCGTCGTCGTCGGCCGCGGCGGGGCAGAGGAGGGAGGAGGAGGTGTTGATGAGGAAGGAGGCTTGGTTGAGGAAGCAGATGGTGAGGGAGTGGCAGAGGAAGGCGAAGAGGAAGACGAGCAGCAGCGCGACGTACTTGAGCGCCATCATGTACTCGCCGTGGGCCCCGAAGACGGTGTCGCTGAGCGGCTTCTTGATGGTGTACGTGCTGCTCAGCACCGCCGCGATGCCCGTGCAGAAGAGGATCGCCGTCGTCGCCATCAGCGTCGACCCCATGATCACGTTCCGCAGCGACTGCACCACCAGCACCGCCTTCTTCTC
Organism: Zizania latifolia; assembly: GCA_000418225.1. NCBI lineage: Eukaryota > Viridiplantae > Streptophyta > Magnoliopsida > Poales > Poaceae > Zizania > Zizania latifolia. The sequence goes on from KE370857.1 coordinate 95,477, forward strand.
GTTGTCCTGCATGCATGCATGTATGCGCGCGCGGCGCGCACCTCAGCCATCTGTTCGATCACCGGCCGATTCACCGGAGGTGTGCATGCATGTACGTACCTTGGTCATGCTGATGGCCCAGAGGCGGCGGGTGGCGGAGCTGATGCCGACGGCGGTGCGGAGCGGGCTGAGGCGGATGGCGCGCCACAGCCAGACGTGGTACGCCATGGGGATGAGGAGGCTGAACGGGATCAGAATCAGGTCGAGGAAGCTGTCCCTCCACTCCACCATGATCAACAACCGCATGCAAGATTTCGATCAAAGACACACACACTCGGCGATCTTTCTTGACCACTCTATATCTCACTAGCTACATGCACAACACGTACGTGTTGTTCGATCGATCGATCAATAAGTTCCGAATCACTCGAAGCTTTGTGAAATCGATCGATTGGGAAACGTAGCTGTCTGGTCGATCGATCACACGCGGCGCCCTGAGCTGTCTGTGTTGGGGTGCTGTTAATATATAGGGGGGAGAGGGGATTCATCATGCATGAGAGAGCACGAAAGAGAGATGCAAAGGTGCAAAGAGATCACACATAGTGGCATCTTACACAAACGCCACGATCTCTAGTGACCACCAATCCATGAAAAGAAGAAATTAATTAGACTACTAAAAGCGTAGATTACTCAATCAGACCACCGGATCATTAAAAAAGAAGAAGCCAACACAAATTTAAAAAAAAAAAAGAAGCAGCAGCAGCTACGACGTCAAGTTATTCGCCGTTTTCCATTCAGCTACACGCTTACTCGAGTAGTGACTCTCTTCTTACTACTCTCCCTAAACTGCATATCATCTTGCCAATTAAGTCGCATTCGCTTTGGTAACCTATCAATCAATCAAGCGAGATATTAGTTAGATACACCTACGCGGGATTCATATCGAAGACGCAGGCAAATTAATGAAGGGCTGGTCCATGATCTTCAGATATTAAGATAGTTTTGGATGGATGAACGAATTTGAATGGGATGAGATGGTATGAAATGGGATGGTTTCTAGATAAGATAATATTATATGATCTAGTACAAGTAAGTCCATCGGACGACATCCTTCGTTGGTTTTTATCGTACGGAACAGTTCAACATTTGAAGAGAATATTACGAGAATCTGAACCAATATATTTGATACAGCCAACCAAACAGATACGTCCTTAAAAGATGCACCAAATCATCATCATCTTAGATGAGAGGTGGTTAAGTAATCAAACACACCGTACCCTAATTGGAGATGGATGGAGATGAGGTAGACCGGCCTAATTTCATGGCCGTTTTTGTCTCGTCCTGCCGCTTGCTTCCCTTGCGTGCGCAAGCAGCGCTCGTTATTTGTTGCTGAATTCGATCGCCAGGTTGCCGGAATTAGCGTGGCGTGGAGGGGCGGTCTCATAACCGACTCGCTCATGGTCTACGTACTACCCTAGTTTTTGACAGTCTTAACGTAAAATAAATTTACGAAAACTAATCGTATAACTATCAAACTGGACTAATAATTTGTTCGATTCAATCCTACATAGAGTATTGATGATGGACAAGTACAAATTAAAAAGTTAGAGGAACCCTCGCTCATTAGCGTAGTTTTTTAGTTGAGTAAGTCTAGAACTTGGTTATGTCTCTAATTAGACCTGTGAGTAAGCAGTTTCAATTTGACTTGAAAGAAGTGACCTATTATGCAGTGGATCGGACTCCCATATATATAATTATCATTAGCGACCACTAGCGACTGGTTCCCATTAAATTTATGTGACACCGCCGGTGCACGATGGCACTAGTTTCGCGGAGAAATTAACTATATGCAATACTCTTGTTTTTATATTTTAGTAGTTGAAACTTAATGTTTTATATATAGTAGCAAAATATTTTAACTTAGATTTAACTGTGTTTTACTTTATTTTTTATTTAAATATTTTTGATCAAGCGACGAAATATTTTTTTAATAAGTGCTGAACCATAGTCTGATTTTTTACATTTTATAGTACGTCCGGATCGACCAGATCTCATCCTTAATCTTATTTATGTCTTATTACCAAATCAACACCACATGTCCAGATCAGTTAATGACCGTCATTATCAGCGTCGTAGCAAAGTAGAAAATTAAGCACGCTAAAAAAAGCTTCCGTAGTCGCCTTCGATCCTTTTCACTGCACAAATCCATTTTTATTAAATCCTTATCGATCGAATCACCTCGTCCTAAATACTCCTATTATACCAGTTGTTATCTGTTAACCTACGTACTATACGTCGTAATACTTACGTACCTTGGTTTGGTGTATAAACAATTATATATAGGTTCCAACGTTGCTGGCACTCAACAGAGTTGTCACTCTCAGCTCGATCCATCATTTGTTGCATGCGGCGTTATCAGCAGTGTTTGCACAACTGTGGCTGGACAGTAGTTTTTGTCGGGAAACCGAATCCCGGTATTTAAGGAAACTGAATCTCTGATTTATTTGATACCTCTATTAGTTAGGAGTTTTTTCTATAAATAAAGACTTTTTTTTCTTGTTTGTATACAAATCAATCTGAACGATAAAGAAATTCGGTTTTTTCTCTGTAGATTATATGTGGTAACATGGTTTCTCAACAATTTTTAGACTAATTATGGTTTGATTTATTAAAAATAACCAGTAACCACTTTTCATCGACAATGAGATGAACGAGAATCGTGATAATTTTTACTATTACCATTTTGGTTTTAAAAAATCAGACCGATAGTGGCTTACATACCACCCACCGTTGACGGAGAAGATGAACGAAAACTATAGTAATAGATTGAGTTAGCTCGGTTTTATGAATCCAGCTTGTCACTAGCTAACTCCAAAACGCCTTAGCCATTTTCATGCCGAGCTTCTGGTGACATCGATGGATCGATCGCTTCCATGCATGCAGCAGTGGTGTTGGAAGCATCGTATCGACGACGATCCAGTCGGTTTGTGCATGTATGAGTTGGTTGGCAATTGTGTGGGGGCTAGAAGCTAGCAGCAAGCATGCAATTCAATTCGATTCTAGGACGCGAAAGCTACGTATCGTGTTAGTTTGGCACACCACTACATGTGGTTAAGAGCGTGACAGGTGTTGTGTGAAGCCAGCACACATTGCATGCAAACCGACCTAAAAAACTGCGCGCCAATACACTGCAATATATGTATAGGTATTTCCTTCCGTTAAGAGTCAGGTATTATAAGTCGTTTTATTTTTTAATAAGTTAAATTTATTTAATTATGGTCAGTTTTATAAAAATATCAACGATTATAATATCGAATTAGTAGTACCAGGATTCCATCAGAACTGAAAAGTCCGCGTATCATATCCCCACCGCATGGCTTTCAAACAAGGCCGGATCTGTGTGGCCTTCTTATTAAAAAAATTATAATATCGAATTAATTTTATTAAATCGGTATTGTAAGTTGTTTTATTTTTTAATAAGTTAAATTTCTCTAACTGTGATCAGTTTTATAAAAATATCAACAATTATAATATCAAATTAGTTTTATTAAATCAGTATCGTAAGTTGTTTAATTTTTTAATAAGTTAAATTTCTCTAACCATGGTCAGTTTTATAGAAACATAAATAATTATAATATCAAATTAGTTTTATTAAATCAACGATAAAATGTGTTTTAATAGTGTATTCATTTGATATTATAGATATTAATATATTTTTATTGAAATTTGGTTAAAGTTGAAGAAGTTTGATTTTAAAAAGTCAAGCAACTTTTTATATAAAACGGAAGTAGCAGCAAGCAGTTCGCAAATATATATTTGGAGCATGAATAGGGTATATAGCTACAGTAAAATTGATGTTGACTCGAAGTTTTTTAGAGAGATCGAGTAGTTGAGTTATTGAGTGTAATATAATATACAATTTAGAAACCATCAGCTTTTCCTTAATTAGCATGACAGTGCTCGAAGCCAGGTCATTGCTATCATTCGTTCATTAATATGGATATTAATTAGTTTTGCATTAACCTATCATGCAACGCGTAGTTCTTGGGTTTTTTCAATAAAATAAAAGCCATCTCTCTCGTCAGTTTCCGAACAAAAAGGCAGGCACTGATGAAAAGCAGCGCGCCGATGGCTTTACGAGTTGCATTATTTTGCCCTCCAATTGCAAAGGTCATAAAGGAAAGCAGTAATGGTATACTACCTTCTCGGTCTCAAAAGGCCTTTTTAAAAAGCTTTTAAGGGTCAATTTGGGGTCAATTTTTTCTGTGTCATTATAATTTTCACAGTTTTGTAATATACCATCGGTGTGTCGCTGACAGATAAAGGCCACCACAGTCACTTACAGTGACATTTTGCAAATTCTTGAAAATTGTAATGGTATATAAGGAATTTTCCAAAAATGTTAAATTACTAGGTAAATTAGTAGTGCGAAGAAATATTTTAGGTGTTGTTTATTAATCACATTAACTCTGATATCTAAATAATCTATAAGGTCTGTTTATTTTAGTTTCTAACAGCTGCAGCTATTTTTAGAATCTGAAGCTAAAACAAACAGTCTAGATTCTTGACCGGAATCAGTCGCTGCGAAATCTAGAAATGAACTAGAATCCAAAAGTTAGGAAACATAAGATTTTTACTAGCTAGATACTTGGGCTATTCAGCAACTCAGACCAACCAGCTAGATACTCAGACCAGTTAGCTAAATAGTTAGACCAGCCAATTATTAAAAATCTTCAACTGAAATAAACATGCTAATAGTCAGTTTTGATTATATATGCACCTTTTATTTAAATATAATGTATCATTCATAATCTGAAAGACTAATTAATGAAGTCTGTCTATATGAATCTAATTCCGCACCTCTTCTATATTTTACTTTTAGCTTCGCCACCGAGAACTATGCATATATTAATAGAAAGAAACTCGCTATAAATCAAGTCTCGGTGATACACACGTCACGCTGAAAACCAATACTGTACTCGCACTCGACATGTGGAGTCAAAATCCAGGAGAAAAAGCAGCATGCAAGCGGGCAATGATCGAGCGTTCGAGCTAAATTAAACCAGTTAGCTTCCGAGTGAACTTGGCCGGGACTGCGTCCAGATGCAACCTGGCGACGTATATAACGCACGGACTCGATCGCGTTGCATAGCACCTCACCCAACAACCTGGTGTGTCGAGTGGCCAGTAGGCAGACAACCGGTCTGAGATTCGCCAAGTGCTTCTGCTTTTCAGGGAGAGGAGAGAAGAAGAAGAGGAAGAAAAAACTAATGGAGAGATAAGGCCCCTTTAATTAGTCAGCCGGTGCAAACGCCACTAGCAACTTTGCAGATCATATCCATGCTTGATGCTTGCTCATCAGCTGCATGCTCACAGCTCACTCGTCAGTATTTGTTCTTCCATGTTTTTTTACACACACTAGAGTCCTAGTAGACATTATAATATTGGGTTTGTAGCTCGTGTCACTCTAATTAAACTTCGATTTCTAGCTTTCTAGCTCCCCCTTTCTGATTTCTAGAGAAATCTGCATATGTACGCAGTAGTAACAGAGGAGAGGGTTCGTTTGTGCCGATTTGAAAATTTGGGTTTCAGTTCGTTCCATGTTCAACCAGCGTCCGTTGGTGACCCTGTTTCTGGGATAATTTCTTACGTGGCACGTTTTTTAAACTCCTAAATTATGTTATCTTTAAGAAAATTTTATACGAAAAACACCAAAAAAATATTGTTTTAAATTTGTTTATCAACTTTTTAGCATTTGTTGGATTATAACTCAAAAGAGATAAACTCAAAAAGTCAACTTCATCACGATACCTAAAATTATCTATAAATACATGGCACTATTGTACATTTAATATGCAATAATAATTACCAGTGTTATTTGTCTTCGTGTAAATCGGTGTTTCACATTGATTTTATCTTAATGGTTTAATTCCTAACAACATTAAATCCATTCTTTTAAACACTCAAACTATTTGTCAAAGTCAAATAATTTATCATCTGCCATCTATACTTAATTTCAAACACTACCTAAATCTATTCGTTTAAACCATTAAATAATCATCATGTAACTCAGTTT
>KE370858.1:1577-17216 GCA_000418225.1 Zizania latifolia
GAAAGCAGCAGCTCGGCGACGTCCACTGCGCGGCAGCGAGCATCTCTCCGGCAAAGATCTACACCAAGTTTTCAGTATAAACTTCTTGCCCATAACATGTTCGCTGAATTGCCTCAAAGAATTTATACTACACTCTAGGTGTTCGATCTAATGTCTCTAAGCACTTGATTTTGGACTGCATGATATGTGCTTGATGAAATGTCTATGTGACCACATTGTGATGCATGTCAAGTGTTTATACGATTTGTTGAGGTTATTCATGAACTCGCACACCAAGTGTTCGATCGATTGTGCATGATTGCTTTGTGCGTTTCTTTTTCTTTAGAACGCTTGTCGCACTTGTGGACGCACTTTGATTGACATATAATCGTTTATTTTAACGATCTTTTTCTGAGAGCGCTTTGTGGAGATATTTGTATCGACTTGCCTGGTGTGACGATTATTATCTAGCCTTGTGCTAAATTTCGACATGTCACTTGCAAGTCCGATATTTGAGTTTGAGGAAGTCTTCTGAAGTTTTTGTATCGACTTGCCAGGTGTGACTTTTATTGTCCATTCTTAGACTGAATCTCATTGAGTCACTTGCAAGTCCGATATTCAAGTTTCAGAAGTTTTTTTTTGCTGCATTTTTGTTTTGCACCCATTCACCCTCCCCTCTGGTCGCTAGTTTCGGTCCTACAAGGTGTTCACACCGTACCAGTCAATTTCACCTACAATTGACAAAAAAGAAAACGTGAGTTGCTCTAATGCTATCGAACAATGACCAATCGGCATCAGCTCCGATAGCACCTAAAATGGCTACGATGCATCTTATGAAAACAAGACATGATGAACGTATTGGCTATTACGTCAAAACTCATCATGACCTTATCGACAAAGTATGCACGAATCAGCTTAAGTGGTGCTTCTAGCACAACAATCTCTATGGTTAGAACTTAACCAATGTAGCGCAAAAACATAGAGCTAAATGCAATTGATTGGATATAAGCCAGATTAATCGAGTCACAAGTAACCTATTAGCTAAAACTCCGATAGACGGTGGACTTGTGGGCTAGATTAAACCATCTCATATGCACCACACAAACGCAATGGATCGAACCCAACCGAGATAATATTAAGCTTGCGATTATCACGTGACCTTGTTTAACTTGACCCACAAAGCCGACATGATTGATAAAACACATTGATCCAAACAACAAAGTGCAGTACATGAATAAAACCAATACATTACACCGATAACTAGCAAACCAATTAATCTAATCAAGGTATCGAACCCAATCGAGGAAGCCACAATTAAATCAATCAAGTTTGCCGAGGAGGCTATTCCTAGTGTGACTAGAGATCAGACCGAACTGTTGCAGCCTAATCCCGCATAGAGAATCGTCCTAATGGTACATACCTAAGGTTGGTGATGCGCCGAGAGTTGTTTGGTAAAATTGACTGAATGTGTTTATAATGACCCTAGGCTCAACTATTTATAGCCGGGGAATAGAACCAATCTATACACGACTCAAGATAATTGGAATACAAACTCTAAACTAACTTCTAATCTAATAATTAAAGATACACGTGCCTATTTGAGATTAGGCCTATTCCATGTAGGCTTTAACCCAGTTCGCTAAGTCCTTTTGGCGGCCCAGCTAGTGAACCCGATAGTCAATGGCCTTTCTGCCCTGTCGGTTCATTTTCTGGTGTCAACACATGCCTCCTGAGTTCGGAATGTGAAGAGTCGTGTTTCGAAATCCTTCTCCTAGAAAACTCAATCATCACGACACTGCTCCTTTGCCTTTAAAAACATTCCTTTGACACGTCATCTTCTTTAAGCTCTAGCCCCTCTACTCAAAACTTTTCATCTCTCCTACTCACTGCCCTAACGTCTTCTAACAGCTTGACCTCCCCACCAAAGAAAAAGCTAAGGACTGAGACTTCACACCACATCGCCTCATCCAACCATCATGATTCGGTATGCCTTTCTCAAAATTTTCGCTTGAATTCACAATTTTTCATCTCATCTTTAGGCTTCATCTACTCAACAAAACAACAATCCTTCGAACTCCACAAGTTCTAAAGCTTCCGTGTCCCATACTCAGCTCCTTGACAGTGCCGATGCTCACCCTTTTAATCCTTCACCAACATTGCGGCCATTGAACATTTCCCCAACTAACGAAGATGAAAACTCCTTTGAATATTTGCTAGCTGCAAATTCATACCTAGAAGGCCAATCCCCAGAGGTATATTCCTTTTCTGTTTATTTTGTGTTGATCATTGCTATCGGTTAACCCTTCATCTTTCTTATGATTCTAATCAACACTTCTGTTTCAACACATCAGCATTTATCGGAGACTGCGATATTCATTGGCCAAATGAAGATCCTGATCCTTCTGACCACTTGCTCATGGAGCTATCGGCTATATTAGACTGCTATCGACTTCCAATCGGCTCTTTCTTCCGCAACATCGAGGTAACCCAAGCCTGATTTCGATTGATAGCCGATCGTCTTCCTAGGGACCTAGCTGATGATTTGACTTCGGCTCTTTCTGAGGACTGCAGGACCGCCCATGAGTACGTGCAGTCCTAGCTTGTTGATCACGCTATGCAATAGGTTCATCGGTAGAACCTTGAATCGGCTAAAGCTAAAGTGCTCATCCATATCTTGACTGGCTGTGATCGGCAGAAGCCCTCATTCTAAAAGAGGTGAATACTTGGACAAGTAGATTAAATCGGCTTCGAGACCATATGGCGGATTGGCAGCGCCATCTCGACAGCAATAGTAGTAAGCAATAATAGTAAGCACGCAATGAAAAGCATATATTGAAAGAACATTGCATGGACAAAATATAGAAACAATAATATTAGCACATAATGAGAGATCATTGCATAAACAAACTTGTGAAAACAAAAAAATATGCCTAATTGTCACACACATCCTTATACTAATAGCCTTATCTTCATTGAGCAAATATTCACAAATTATCCACAAAGCAACATATTCACAAATTATCCACATATTCACAAACTCACAAAGTATTAAGTAACAAACCGTAGCCATGTCGGAGGAGGAGATGCAACCCGAGACGGCGGCGAGTAGGGTCAGCCACACGTGATGGAATGGACGGTTGAATAGAGGCCATGCGCAATGGAATGGACAGTGGAACGGAGGCCACGTGGGACAGAACGGAGGATGGGATGGAATGGTGGGGCCGGCGAGGAGCACGATGAAGACGACGACGATGAGAGCTAGGGCTAGGGTTGTGCGCGAAATGAAAGCATGCGGTTCACTTTGGAGCCTGCCTATTTATAAGCGGGAGTCATCAGTGATGGGTGAAAGTTACCGCCCATCACTAATAACTTACCATTAGTGATGGGTGGTAGTTAATACTCGTCACTGATGCTTAGCACTCCACTTATGACGGGCAGTACTTGTTGCCCGTCACTAATGACTATTAGTGATGGGCAGTACTTGTTGCCCATCACTAATGACTTAGCAATAGTGATGGGCATTGCGTGCCGCCCATCACTAATAATTTGGCAAAATACTTATCTAGATTTCAACTTATTATCACAGATATGACTTGCCACAAAATTCCATTGCACATATATTACCTAAATCAGTATGACTTGTACAAATCACCCACATCTCGGTCGACTGTAATGCCTTTTGTTCCATTGACCCAACGGTATCAAAACAGAGGTGCCTTTAACCTTAGGTAGTCAAGTTCCCAAATATCCTCTATCTGACCGTAATATGTGCTCTTTACATTATTGTTGTCATAGGCATCTATACAAACACCACTATTTTAGTTTGTGCTTTTGTTATCTTGATCAACTATGTAGAATATATAACCGTTTATATGGTAATTTTGATATGTTGTAACTGTGTATATAGGGCTTGCTGCTAGCTGCCTGAATGATTCACTCACTGGGGTTCTCGATCGTGCGATCCGATCTCAAAACCAACTGTTGAAACTTTTCATGTGTTGTTTTACGATCCAAGCTTCGATACGATACGGGTTCTCTACAGAAGGCATGTGATTGTGCTCAACGATGTATGGTGACACTTCGCTCCACCTTTGCAACACGAGAAAATGAGCTTGGTCATATGCCTTTAAAGGAGGAGTGATTGTTTGCTTGCTCAGGATTCCTTGACCTGCTAGTCTACCCTCATGGCGAGAGTGAGGCACACTAATTGGGTTATTTGAGTCTGTGTACTCGACACACCACTCTCTTACCTCCTCGCTAGAGTAACCCTGTGCAATACAACCATTGGGTGAAGAACGGTTCCTAACATACTTCTTTAGAATACCCATGTATCTCTTGTACGGGTATATCTCATGCAAGAAAACAGGCCCAAGATAGTAAATTTCTTTGACAAGATGTGAGGTGAGATGTACCATAATATTAAAGAATGATGAAGGATAGTATATCTCAAGAAGACAGAGTCAAGAATTGTTTTTTCTCTAGTTCTTCTAGCGCTGTTGGGTCAAATACTTTCTATCCAATTACATTGAAGAAAAAACACAGACTCATTATAGCCTCTCTTACCCTAACTGGTAACATATTTCTTATTCCAACAGCAATCATCTGAGTCAGTATCATATGACAATCGTGAGTCTTCATTCCACCAACCATCTTAAGCTCCTTCAGGTTGACAAGTTTGCTGATATTCGACAAGTAACCTGATGGAACTTTAATGCTATGGAAGAATTCATAAAACTCCTTCCTCTCGTTCCTAGAAAGGGTGAAGCAAGATGGAGGCAAGAACGTTCCTCTATCTGTCTGTTGTGAATGTAGCTCTGATCATAAACACATTTACTTGAGATCCGCTCTAGCATTCTGATGATCTTTTGTTTTGCCTGGCAAATTTAGCATTGTTCTGAGGAGACTGTCACACACGTTTTTCTCGATATTCATTGTATCGATGGAATGGCGAATATCTAGGTATTTCCAATATTCAAGCTCTCAGAAAATTGACTTCTTGTTCCACGTTCCATCACAACCGTTAGAAGGATGTTTTTGCTTGCCTAGTACAACATTTATGCCTTTTACTTGGTCATATACCTCTGCACCACTGAAATGCTTGGGAGGTCCTCCTTTCTCTATGGTGCCATCAAACTGTAGTTTCATTCTCCTGTATGGGTGTTTCATTGGAAGAAAATATTGATGGTGCATGTATACCATTTTCTTAGAATAGTTCAACCATGTGCTCGATGTTTCCTCCAAGCACTGTGGGCAAGATTCACCTTTCCTTTTGCTTTATCCAAACAAGTTATAATGAGCCAGCATGTCATTTATTGAGACAAACAACATGGTATGTAGCTGGAAGTATTGTCCCAAACCTCAACACCTACGTGCCATAGAGCTTTTAGATCATCCACCAAGGGTCTGTGGTATACGTTGATGTCATTGCTAGGTTGTTTAGGACCAAAGATCAAGATCGACAATATGATATATTTACTCTTCTTACAAAGCAAAGGTGGAAGGTTGTATATATACACAGTAACACTGGCCACATGCTATGCTCACTGCTCATGTTACAAAGGGGTTCATGCCATCCGTACTTATGGCAAATCTATTATTCCTGCAATCGTTAGCAAACCATCAAACTATGGCATTAATTGTTCTCCACTAAGTAGAATCTGTAGGGTGTCCTATCATCGAGTCGTTCTTACGACCCTCTTTGTGCTACTTAAGCTATTTAGACTCATTTACATTTGCAAACATCCGCTTCAGTCGGGGGATTATAGGGAAATATCATATCACCCTCCTTGGAACTTTCCTTCTCTTACACACATCGTCCAGTTCATCATTATCGAGGATGTGACCCTCGGATACCCTACGATGGGCTTATCAGTCTAGACCAAGAGCAGGCCAAGTCTAGCATTGTAGTCTGGTATGGCCCATGGGACGTTCGGTCCAAGTAAGGAAGGTCAAATCCTTATCAAGTTACTGAATCCCGGATATGGTATATGGAGATATGCTTGTACCTGAATCCATGTAATTATGGAATTAGCACCTGAGTTCAGTAGGTAATCTTAGATCGACTCGAGATAGAGTCCTGGGTTGTTGGGCTCACATCGTGAGTATATAAAGGAGGCGAGGCACCCCAGAGGCATCTAGTCATCGAATCATCGAAACACATCTTATTTTTCTTGCTGTCGATGCCTTAAGCCTTCATAGCTTAACTGTGTCGCATTGTAAGCCTAGACACCATATTCTTCTTGTGTCTCTAAAGGGAGAGGAACTGCGCTACATACTATATTTATCGTTCAAGGCTTCCAATAATGTGGTCGAGTACGAGGCCATGTTGCATGGGCTCCGGATAGCAATATCGCTCGAGGTAATGTGACTAATGGTCTATGGGGACTCCAAATTAGCCATCAGCTAGGTCAACAAAGACTGGTCTTATACTAGTGATAAGATCAACGCCTACTTTGTCAAGGTTCAAAAGCTTGAGGGCAAGTTCTTCAGGTTGGAGTTTCATCATATCCCCCACAATGACAACTCGTCAGCCGACACCCTAGCACGTCTTAGGTCTTCTCGAGCAACAGTCCCCATGGGTGTGTTTGTCCAGGAACTCACCAGGCCATCAGTCAAAGATGAAGACCACCGATAATTGTCGCTATGGCAGAAGACGTCGATGACTGGTGATAACCCTTCATCGAGTATATTCTAAAGGGCACAACCCCAAAGAACAAGGCCTTAGCCGAGCGCTTAGCACGGCGCAGTAAACAATACGTGATCATTGGCGATAAGCTATACAAATGTGTGGCTTCAACAAGGATACTCTAAAAGTGCATCCTACCAAGCGAAGGCCTCCAAATCCTTAAAAAAGTACACTAGGGCACGTGCGGCAATCACGCCAGGGCTAGGACTCTAGTTGGCAAAGCTTTCCGATCAGGATTTTATTGGCCAAAGGCCAACAACGATGCCAAAGAGTTGGTAAAAAGTTGCACCAGATGCCAATTCTTTGCTAAACAGAATCACCTGCCAGCAGAAGCCCTTCAGACAATCTCGCCAACCTAGCCCTTTGCTCGCTGGAGGCTCGACATGGTTGGCCCCATCCATAAGTGATGAGGACATCACTGCTAAGGATACAACCACACTTGATTACCAAGGACAAATGACTCGTGCTCGAGTTCATCAATTAAATTGTTAGGTGAATTCGTTCCTCGTTACTCAAACAAGTCCTTCTATGAATGGAATACTACTAAGTTTGGGTTATGATTGTATTATACTTAGGAACATCAGAGAAGAGACAGTTGATTTTTGAGTCCTACTAGGATACGACCCATGTTATAGATGGTATCTCACCTTTTATAACCCTATAAATAGTTAGCCGCCATCATTGTTAGACTCAGGTTTTGCTTAGATTATTCTGCCATTGCAGTTTCACCGTCGATCGGTTTGTAGAACCCCAAACTTCGAGATCTTCAGATTAATATCAGCAATCCAGATTGTGTTTACCTTGTTATTCCAAAGTTCTTCGATTGTTTGTAGGATCAAAACCTTTGTGGTGAGGTTGACAACGTGTAAGCATGGTTGATAACGACTAGACGTGTAGGTGTAGCGATTGCAAGGTTACGATCGCTGATCAAAAGCCTTAAAACGTGAACGTCCACTCATCGCCTCAATCGAACCTATCGGAAGATCGGACCATTAATCGCATCAAGTGCACATTAAGTGGTATCAGAGCGAAGGTTGCCCGTTAGGTACATCAATTTATCCTTGTTTATTTCCACTACCATGAGTCCAGAAAAAGCTACACAAAAAATTTTGCTGTTTCGTTATAGATTAGTTTTCCGCTGTCCAAACCCTATTGAACCTTTTGTGAGTTTAATCTCAGTATTGCTTTGTTGAGTTTGAGTCCGAGTTCAAGTCTGGTTGCTGGTTTAGAGTCGTGTTCGTGGAGTCTAGTTTGAGTTTTGCTTTGTCACGAGAGCCTTCCTTGAGAGATCGAGTTCATCTCTGTTTCGGATTGCAACCGCCTTGTGTTATTATCCCGCATCGCAAGCCTATTAGTTAGGTCGCAAACCGCCTTGTGTCAATCGCCCTGCACCGCTAGCCTCCATGCTTCAGCCGCAAACCTATTGAGAAAATCTTGTGATAACCGAACAAAAAAAGGAAAGGAGTACAGAAATTTCTGATTTGCGCATCGTTCGGTAAAACAGCCATAACTTTTGCATACGGACTCAGAATCAGACAAATAAGTACATTCCAGAGATCTACAGAAAAAGTCACATCCAACCAGACCTTGCTTTGCTGGGTTCGACAATTTTATCTTGCCCAAATTTGGCCTGGAAGATTAAGTTTTCGTGGTACTAAAGTTCTCAAAGCACGTTGCCAATTTATATACCGTGCCATACCGTTTATATCAAGTTTTTAAAGTGCTGTTCCTGATGTTATTTTATACTCCAGTGTGTTTTGTGGAGTGAGAAGAGAATAAAAAAAAAAGAAGAAAGAGCAAGATAGCAACAAAAGTTTTATTCAGTGATGAGTTCTCCAACATCTGTTCAACTGTGCATGCGTCCCACGAATCCTTTGTATCCTACTCTCGCTCGCTTAGACTAGGCCCTAGGGACGAGTCTCGACCAGCAACTTTGACAAGTGATTGGGACCCTTATTCAACTTTGCTAATTCTGTTATTAAATTTTGCTATCCTTTGCTACTATATACTGCCTTCCAAGATCCACATACTTCCTATCAGTACAGATCGGACCCTTGTAATCACATCTCGTACTCGTTGGACATCCCACCTCTTCAGTCGTATCACCTGCTTCAATTGGTGAGAATTTTGTAAGAGCTTGGTAAAACGCTTAGGGGGAGAGATAGTTTTCCAAGAATTCTAGTCGATAGGGATCATACTTTTGTGTTGTTTTCTATCTTCTACTGATAATGTCAGGTGAGGTGAGCGATTTCAAGGATTGTGTTTCAAAAGAGGAGCTCCAGAAGCTTAAAGAGAAGTTAGGTGCTATTGTTAGGAGTATTGCTACTCTCACCACCAGCATTCAACAATTGACCATAAATCAACGGCCCCCAGCTCCAGTGTCTGAGGGTGAAGAAGACGAAGAGGACACTAAGCATAGTGACGCACGCACCATAGCCCGTGAAGAGCGCCTACGACGACGACGTCAACGTAATCATTGAGGACCGGGAGGTAATGATCACCATAACAATCAGCCATAAGGACGAGATAATGATGACCCGTTTGCCAAAGTCAAATTTACTATACCTTCCTTTGCTGGTAAGTATGACCCCGAAATATACTTGGATTGGGAAATAATAGTAGAACAAAAATTTAATTCCCATCTAGTTCCAGAAATACATCGGGTTAGGCAAGCAACTAGCGAATTCAAGGATTTTGCCATTATCTGGTGAAACGAATTGGTAAAATCTGGCTTAGAACCTGATACCTGGGATAGCTTGAAACGAGCTATGCGTGGCAGATTTGTTCCTCTATCATATAAACGGGATTTGAGAAAGAAATTATAGTGCTTAGACCAAGGTAATAAGTCTGTCGATGAATATTACTAGGAGCTACAAATAGGCATGTTGTGTTGTGAGGTAGAAGAAGATGAGGAGGATAAAATGTCTCTTTTTTATGGGGGTTTGAGACGTGAAATTCAGGACATAGTTGATTATAAAGAATATAATTCCATTAATAGATTGTTTCATCTTGCTATGTTGGCTGAGAAAGAACTGTAGGGAAGACAACAGATGTTAAAGAACACTTTTAGGAATACGACTACATCGAGGCCTTCCATGGGATACACCAAGCCTTCGCCGAGCACCGCGTTTTGGTTTGCTGCCCCCTCCGCTGATAGGGCACGTTCAGCAGCACCGTCATCAACCAAACAAGCAACCGAGGTAAGTAAGTCAGTTGAAGCGCTAACATCTGCGAAAAGCTCATCATCAATTGCTTCCACGGGACGAACAAGGGATTTTTAATATTTCAAATGCAAAGGATTAGGGCATGTGCAACGAGATTGCCCTAACCAACGGTTGCGGATTGCTACAGAAAATGGTGAGTACACTAGTGCAAGTGAAAATGAAGATGAATTAGTACTTGCCACTAACCATGCAGGCAATGAAGATATAGATGACCCGCCTAGCCATCATGAATTAGAACAAATAGGCGCTGTCAACACGAGCAAATATTGGAGTATTGTAGCACAACAAGTTTTGAGTACTCAAATGGATAAGGCGGAATAGAACCAACGCCACAACCTATTTCAATCAAGATTCGTTGTCAAAGAAAGAGCATGCCGCGTTGTCATTGATAGCGGGAGTTGTAGCAACCTTGCGAGAAACTTAACTTGCCCACACAACCGCACCCACATCCTTACTCCATCTAGTGGTTCAATTCTTGTGGTAAGTTGAAGATAAGTAAAACGGTAAGAATACAATTTTTGGTAGGGAATTACCATGACAGTGCAAGTTTTGATGTTGTGCCTATACAAGCATGTTCTTTACTTTTGGGTAGGCCTTGGGAATATGATAAAGATGTTTTGCACCGTGGGAGAACTAACACATATACTTTCACCCACAATGGTAAGAAGATAGAATTGATACCAATGACCCCTGCTGAAATTTTAAAAGATGATGTAGCACGAGCTGTACAAGTAAGAAAATTGAGTGAATCGAAATATGAAAATCAACAAGTAGCTAAAGATGTTATTCCATCTAAAACGGAGAAGACTAAGTCACATGTGAGGAAAGACATAGTCAAATTGAAAGGTGCTTCCATGCTAGCTACTAGATCTAAAATTTCTGAATTAATTAACCATGAACCTGTATGTTATGCTTTGATTTACAAAGAGGTTTTCTTTACACTTGATGAATTAATGACCTCTTTACCTCCTGTTATTGCTAAACTTTTACATGAGTTTTCTGACGTGTTTCCCACTGACGTACCCCCGGAATTGCCACCTGTGAGAGGAATTGAGCATCAGATTAATTTGATTCCGGGAGCAACGTTACCAAACCGTGCACCGTACAGGACCAACCCTGAAGAGACTAAGGAGATTCAGCGCCAAGTGCAAGCCTTGCTCGACAAAGGGTACGTACGTGAAAGTCTTAGTCCTTGTGCTGTTCCAGTTATTTTGGTACCTAAGAAGGATGGATCATGGCGTATGTGTGTGTACTATAGAGCCATGAATAACATAACAATTCAGTATCGCTCATGTCCAATCGAGAGTCTGACCAGATGATTGCTCAGGAGTCAGGACCGAATCGAAAGAAATCAGCCTCCCGAGCGAGTCAGTGACGTATGTCATGTTGCACAAGATGACGGTCGTCCTAGGCTTGGCGGAGAGTTGACGTGGCGACGCCATCGGATCCTGGTGAAAGCGACGTGACTCTCTACCTGGAGCGCCAACTGTCGGTGAATCACCGAGCAGTCCACCCAAGGGGTACCTATAGGACCAAAATAGGCGACTAGAGGGAGGGTGAATAGGAGCCTCAACAATTTCTTTTGAAAAGATGGTCTATTCCTTTCGTCCAACGCTCCTCCAAAGAAAGCTAGCGGAAGCACAGAAAGAACTTAAAAGAGGCTAATAAGAAAATGTGACTCTAGTGTATGTGAGATGAACCTCAAGTTCTATTGAGCACAAAAACACTAGTAATAGTCACGAGAACAAACACTAGAAAATAAACACAAGAGAAAATTTCTCTGACAAAGTATACTTCAAGTTAATGATCTAGAGTTACAGAAACTTGAACCACATACATATGTGTGTGTATATGAATTTTTAGGCCTCTAGCAACAAGAAGTATGACTTGCAGAGGTGCAGAAAATTTCAGTTCAAACCAAAAACGAAAATCAATAACTAAAAGATAAACTTGCCTCCAAAACAAGAATCAAACAACGGATTCAAAAGAGAGCTGTTAGAAAGAGAAGAGCACTCACAAATGCAAGAAAATCTTCTTCATTGCTCATAAGGATCAACCCTATTACAAGATTTTCTCACAAAAAGCTCTAACCTCTTACAAGACTAGACCTATCCTCTCATAACCCTAACAAAAGATTCTCACAAAATTGATAGCTTCAAGGTATGTCCCAACCACCAGCCATTCCCCTCTATTTATAGGCTAGGAGGCTGGGCACCCAAGTTCCCTTGCCCTACAAGCCTCTTGGGAGGCTTCTCTTGTAAGTTTCCCACCAAGCTTGTCTCACAAGATTCCTGGTAGATCCTGAACATCCACTTGTTTTAATGATTTTCATTGATTTAGAAGGAGTTTTGATATGTAACTAGTGCCATTGGAAAGATTATGAAATTATCTTTCTGTCCATATGTAGAACGTCGAAAATGGAGTCCGTATGCAATCTGGGCGACGATTTTAGTGCTTGCTGCTCCTGGAGGACGAGATGGGCTCGAACTCGATGTGGGTTGGGCCTCCAACTCACTTTGCACGCCCTCGCTGATCTTCTCTGTCTCTTGACCTCCCACAGTTTTGTAGTCAAACCGTGAAACCCCTGTACTCTTCTTGCTTTACCTCAAGCAGGCATTCCGATGTCGACACGTGTCCTCCATCTTGCGATCTTGACTGCCGGCAAGTCTCTCCCGCTCCTGATCCCCTCGAGCCACGTTGTCACTTGCACCGGCATCCCCTTCGCTTGACTTTGTCAATACACCGTCTTCATCAACCTTCATCCCATGACTTGCTTAATCTTCATGTGTACTACTAGGATCATCCTCGACTTCACCCAGCCTCCTTGATCGTCCGGCACCAAGCTCCCCACTTGGTCCTGGTCACCTACCATCAACCGTCGAGTAACATCCAAGTCCTGCACACCATAAGACAAGCAAACATGTTTCTCCCAACACCGGACCTTCCGGTGCACACGAATATTTATCACCAATGAATTATCTCTTCTTAGAGCAAACTTCAAACCAAAATAGATGAGTAGCTTAAACCCAAAGCTAACTCCTCACAAATGTCAGTCACTCATCATTCATTTAACCAAGGCACATCTCTACTTGGTTTCTCAATCTTCCCCTTAATGAGTGCATTGACAACATCATTAAGAACAAGAGATAGTTTGAAGAAAGCACACGAGTACAACCAAGTGATCAAAAACTCAAGAAAGAGCAGGAATATCACTTGGCATATGAAAAAGATCAAGTTCTCGAATAAAAGAGAGGCAAGCCAAAAACTCAAAAAGAAAAGTTCAAGATTCAAAGACATGTGCTTCTCCTTAATGAATGCATGTTTGCAATAAGATATTCTTCCCTATTCATTATATAAGAATTGTTCCTTTGGAAAGGCATGTTTTCTCCCCCTTTGGCATTGCAGGCATCAAGGATAAAAGAACAATGCGAAAGCATGAGAAAATAAAATGCATACCTACAAAGCTTCACATTTAGATCACAAAGCACTTGCAAGGACTAGAGATGTCAACGTACTACAAGGGGTAAGCAATATAACTTAGCGGCAAACAAAGACTCGAATTGATTCCATGTCATAAGCACCGAGAGTGTAGCAAGTTTTGATCATGTTGTTCAAAAATTCAAAAGACGTCACCACAAAAGCATCTACAGTCTATGAACAGTGCAAATATTAGAGAAACTAGGGCTATGGCAAGTTCAAACGAGGCAACCAAGTTTAATTTAACAGGCTATGCAAACGTCTATATATCAAACCAAGCCTTAGTTTGACAATATGAAAACTAGCATGATGTACAAGTTAACTGTCTTATTTGATGACTTTAGCATTTTTCACATTGTGATCCTCAAGTCACCTCTTATCCAAGCAAAGTGTCAGCGAGTGGTTATGGCAAGCACCTTGAGGCTTCAAGATGACCGTATTGGATTATATTCAAGTTGTCACTTATCCAAGCAAAGTGTCACCGAGTGGTTACGGAAAACACCTTGAGGCTTCAAGACAACCGTATTGGATCATCCTCATATTGTCGCTTATCCAAGCAAAGTGTCACCAAGTGGTTACAGCAAGCACCTTGAGGCTTCAAGACAACCGTATTAGATCAAATTTTAAGCTTAAGAACTTTAAAAAGTTTTAAGACATAATTTTTCACAAAGCCAAAATAAGTTATGCCTTTGCGGCATAGAAAAGCACATGCTCTCCCAAGGTTTAAACATAGGCTAAACATTTATATAGACAAAGAACACAGTGCAATGTTCCCATGCCACTAAACTGAACAAAATAGCCTAGCTCGAGCTAGCCCTAATATAAGCACTGAACATGCTAACGCAAATACTTAAGGGTGACATGAGATTAGATTCATATTTCAAATTCATTATCAGAAAAGACAAGCTTGCTCAACACATGTTATGCCAGGTTTCAAAAAGAGCCTAAGCTTGCACAAATTGTTATACATCTACCCCTCTTAGTACAAAACCATAACTAGTACAAGAAAGTGCACTCGACATATAAGTGAAGCTCAACTAACATGATGATCTTATAAGATGATATGCAAATGCAAAAGCACCAAATGTAAGATAGAGTATGTACAACGAACAACTCCCCCTCACAAAATGCCATAGGGATGACACACACCAAGCTCTCCTCTTAAAAACACAAATCTTGTGGCATCGAGAGGCTTGGTGAAAATATCGACCTGCTGGTGTTGGGTGTCAATGTAGCTCAACTCAATGTCTCCCTTCTCATTGTGGTCTCTTAGAAAGTGGTATCTCACATCTATGTGTTTGGTTCTGGAGTGTTGAACTGGGTTGTTGGCTAGGCTTATGGCACTAGTGTTATCACATAGAAGTGGCAGACTTTTAAAATTCAATCCAAAATCCCTCAAGGTAGCAACCATCCATAAAATTTGTGAGCAACAGCTAGCAGCAGCTACATATTCTGCTTCAGCAGTAGACTGCGCAACACTAGACTGTTTACGAGAAGACCAATACACAAGAGAAGAACCTAAGAAATGACAAGTACCTGAGATACTTTTTCTATCAATTCTACATCCAGCAAAATCCGCATCAAAAAAGCCTCGAAGAGAAAGAGACGATGAAGCAGAAAACCAAAGACCAAAATCAAGAGTGTGTTTGAGATACCTCAGAACATGTTTCACTGCTTGATGGTGAGACATTCTTGGAGAAGCTTGGAAGCAAGCACACAAGCAGACAGCGAAGGGAATATCTGGTCTTGTTGCCATCCAGTACAAGAGGGAGCCGATCATGCTTCTGAACTCCTTCTGGTCAACTTCCTCACCATCTTCATCCGGATCAAGAATGGTTGAGGTAGCCATCGGAGTCGCTAATGGCTTTGCATCACTCATGTTAAACTTCTTCAGCAAATCCTTGGTGTATTTCGTCTGGTGGACGAATGTACCTTGTTTGCGTTACTTTATTTGTAAACCAAGGAAGAAGGTGAGCTCTCCCATCATCGACATCTCAAATTCCCTACTCATTGTTTCTGCAAACTTGGCCACAAGTGCATGAGAAGAGCCATCAAAAATGATATCATCCACGTAAATCTGAACAAGAAGAAAATCTTTGCCATGCCAGAGAGTGAACAAGGTTTTGTCTACCGATCCCATCTTATACCCATGCTCTAGCAAGAAGGACCTAAGCCTATCATACCAAGCTCTAGGTGCCTACTGAAGGGACATGGGGAGGCTACGCTAGCCAGCAAATTTTAATTTTTAACCCCGTTGGCCTAGGAACCCATGCG
>KE370858.1:75310-92230 GCA_000418225.1 Zizania latifolia
TTTTACGTGTCTTTTTCTGTAGAACGTATTCTGCACTCGTGAACGCATTTTAACGAATATCTGTCTCTTTTCTTGGACAATCATTTTTGGAGAGATTTCTTTTTATTCTTCTGCTGTGATTCGCAAGTTCAAACCTTAAGTTTGAGAAAGGGTTCTGAAATATAAGTTTCAATTTGCTAGGTGTGACGGTTATTTGTTCGAACCATGAACTGAATCATATCGAGTCACTTGCAAGTTTGAAACTTAAATTTCAGAAGTTTTATTTTCCGCTTTATTTTTATTTTGCGCCCATTCACCCCCCCTCTGGTCGCTAGTTTCGGTCCTACAATGGTGTTGTTGAAAGAAAGAATATAACTTTGGTTGAGATGGCTCGGACTACGCTAGATGAACATTAGGCTCCTAGAAAGTTTTGGGCTAAAGCAATTTCTACCGCTTACTTTATTTCAAAGAGAGTTTTTTTACGATCAAAGTTGCGCAATACTTCTTATGAGCTTTATTTTGTTCATAGATCCAGTGTTTCTCACTCAAGAGTTTTTGGGTGCAAATGTTTTGAATTAAAATGTGGAAATTTAGATAAATTTAAAGCAAGATCTCAAGATGATATTTTTCTTGGTTATCCTGCTCATACTCGTGACTACCGTGTACTTGTGTTAGAAACTAATAAGATTATAGAGACTTATGAAGTCACTTTTGATGAGGCTAGTTCTGGTACTAGACCCGATATAACAGGTACAGGTGCATAGATTCAGAGGGAGATTGAAAGCATCTTTATTGAAGAAAGTGATGATGAAGACAAAATGTGGCTGGCGGTCAGACCAATGTCTGGGTCATGTCCGACCATCATTTACCTACCACAAGGAGATGAAGTTTCTGTAACTTCTAATATTCCATAAGAGATCACTTCATCCCTTGAAGATGTTGTACAAAATATTTCTCAAGATGTTTCTGCTCCTTTGCATATTCAATGTCTACATCCTCCTGAATAAATATTTGGTAATCTAAATGAACGTGTCACTCGTTCCAGATTTACTTCTCCTGACTCTCATGCTCATTCAGCTTTTAAAGCTTCTTTTGAACCTAAAGATATTTCTCATGTACTAACTGATGAATCATAGATCAATGCCATGCTTGAAGAACTTGAAAACATTGAACTTAATAAAGTCTAGAATTTAGTCAAACCTTGTTGGGGATATGATCCTCGGGTACCTCACGATTGGGCTTATCAGTCTGGATTAAGAGCAGGCCAAGCCTAGCATTATCGTCCGATATGGTCCATGGAGGGAGGTTTGGTTCTGTTAAGGAAGGTTGAGTCCTTATCGGATGACTGAACTCCGGATATGCTATATGAAGATTTATTTATACCAGAATCCATGTAATTAGGGAATTAGCACCCGAGTTTGGTAGGTAATTTTAGATCGACTCAAGATAGAGTTCTGGGTTGTTGGGCTCACCTCTTGGATATATAAAAGAGGTGAGACACCCCTAGAACCAGTATAAACCTTGGCTCTTGTGTTAGAGTTGACCATCGGGTTCGAAGGCACTACGTTTCCCTTACACACATCTAATCACCACCTCAAGTACCCCCTTGGGTGAACTACTCGGTGATTCACTAACAGTTGGCACGCTAGGTAGGGGTTCGTGTCGCTCTCACCAGAATTCGATGGCATCACCACATTGACTTTCCACCAAGCTTGGGACAAGATTTGTCCTAGGGACTACCACGTTCATTGCCGACTTGACCGAAAGGTTGGTTCCTTTCGATTCGGTGCTAGCGCCTAATCGGTCACCGTGCCGAGCTCTCGATCCCTTTCTCGACCGAAAGGCGGATCGAGTTGTGGAACATCTGGCCGATACCATCAGGGAGTTGGCAACCAATCAGCTCACCGGGCAAGTAGCTGACTAGCTCATCCAGCACTTCTCGAGGCATCCCGAGGACATATTCTCTCAAGGCTCCTCCCTACATCCTCAAGAATATTTTCCCTAGCATTCTGGAGGATGACTCAAAGGGTGACTCACCCGGGCGCATGGTCCGAATCCACCGGCGGCAATACACAACCCCTTGATCCAGCTCCTCCCACCACACTGAGTCAACAAGGGATCGATGCGGGATCAACGTTTGTCCGGAGGAACCATCGACATTTCAAGCGCTCGAAGAAGGATTGACAAGATGACGTCGTGGGTTGACCTCGGCGGTGGCGGACCCATAGGAAAGTATGGCACAAGAAGGCCAGTGAGGATGTCCCGATGTAGGAAGAGTAGTAGACTAGGGTAAAAAAGATGGCAGACTAGCGAGGATCGATGTCGGCACAAACCATCCTCGAGGATGAGGACTACAACCCGACACCACTCCCAATTTTGCCAAGAGCACCGAACGCCGTCCTAATCAAGCTCTCCCTTTTGTCCAGCTATGTACCCTTCACCTTATATGAAATAAAATCTAAATTTGGACTGGAATCGTTGCTAGGGCATTGATTTGCATTGCTGCTGCCTGGGCCAGGGCCATTGCTCATCGCAATTCTAGAGTCTTGGGAAGAGAACCGAGAGCTCTCTCGATCACCACCAAATTTGCGGCTGGAGTTTTGAAGACCTTCTCCCCTTCAAACACCTAAGTGAATTCATCCTCGAGGTTATGATGGACCCCGTTGTTTTGCTCGACTTCGTTGCCTTCTGAGCGTCGGTGCCACTCGCTGCTGGTTGTGGACAGCGCGCCTTTGGCCATCATGACAAGATTGGCCAGAAACCGGGGGCTACTTGGCTGCCGACCAGCCTCAAGCCCATGGACTAGCCTGACTTTCGTCCACCAACATCGGACAGTTTGACCCTTCTTGCTGGAGAAGATGATGTAGTGTTCGGATCCGACCGGGTCTTGAACATGACCCGATTAGCGGTTCTACCCGAGGATCGAGGAGGGAGGTGCACTTCTCGAGTTGGCTAACCCATGAGCGACAGTGATCGAGGGGCTCAAGAGGGCAACCTGCCCTGTTAAGTGTCCGATGAACGCCAAACTCCCGAACATAATCATGGAGCCAGCTGGCACGAGGAAATTTGAAGAAGATGCCATCAGGTCCTAGTGAAAGCAATGCGAACCCCTACCTGGTGTGCCAACTGTCAGTGAATCACCGAGCAGTCCACCCAAGGGGGTACCCGAGGTGGTGATCAGATGTGTAAGGGAAGGGCAGCACCTTCGAACTCGATGATCGACTCTAGGACACAAGAGCTAAGATTTATACTGGTTCAAGCCTCCTGAAGGATAATAGCCTGACGTCTAGTGCTTTGGTGTATAATATGATGGTGGATCTTACAATATGACATAATTAAGCTATGGAGGCTTAAGGCGCGAAAGTAATAAAAATATGATGAAGGTAGATGACTTGATTGGGTTAGGTTAGATGCCTCTGGGGGCACCTCGTCTCCTTTATGTACTTAGAAGGTGAGCCCAATAACCTAGTACTCTACCCTGAGTCGATCTTGGATTATCTACTAAACACGGGTGCTAAATCCCTAATTACAAGGATTCTGGTACCAATAAATCTCTTAATGCCATATCTAGAGTCCGGCTACCCGATAAGGACTTAACCTTCCTTATCGGTGTTAAACTCCCTTCATGGACCGTACCGGACGGTCAATGCTAGTCTTGGCCTGCCCTTAGTCCGGACTGATAAGCTCAATTGCGGGGTACCCGGGGGTCATATCTCGACACTTTGCTTTTCTTCATGGGGAATTGCGCGTTGTTCATCCAGTGGGTTTGTTTTGAGTGGGAGTTTGCTTTTTCATTTGTATCATAATGCATTCATATTTATTTTTGTGCATTGTTTGTATTCAAAATAAAAATAAAAATGAATAAAATATGGAGCTTTGATTTTTACCTTCAGTTAATCTTTGTGCTTGCTAGTAATATCTTGTGAAATTTATGATCACTAGTCTTGCTATCATGTCTTTTAGGGCATTTCCAACCCTCCATGTCACCTAGTGTCCATGGTATTAAATAGGCTATCATGTAAGTAAAAAGCTGATGTGGCAAGCAAGTTAATGAGGAGAGAGAGGAAAAATCATGGAAACTGGGTCTCATGCAAGAAATCAGCTCTTCACGAGAACCAAGAAAAGCAAAGGAGGGGATTGGAAGAGGAAGGAGAGAAGATAGATGATTGGATTAAAATATTTTTTGAAGAAACTATCCATTTGGAAGGTGGTGTCTATCAATGATGTCTTACTCTCTCTTTCATCCAAGACACCACCCATAGATACTATAGGTTGGGATTGCCCTTAGTCTTTTATGAGCCTATGACATAGTTTCCGAGGGATATGATGCATGGCACATAAATATTCAAGTGAAAGATAAATAATATGTTCTGCCGATCTAGTGGCTAGTTTGAGTTAAATACGCTTACATATGTTCTAGCTGTATTTATTTCACCAAAATAGTGCCTTCAATTTTAGTACTGCAGTACTATAGCTCGTGCAATGTCAAAACA
Organism: Zizania latifolia; assembly: GCA_000418225.1. Classification (NCBI taxonomy): domain Eukaryota; kingdom Viridiplantae; phylum Streptophyta; class Magnoliopsida; order Poales; family Poaceae; genus Zizania; species Zizania latifolia. The sequence continues at coordinate 79,783 of KE370858.1, forward strand.
ATCAAATCTGAATGAAAAAATATCAAAAAAAGAAAAAGAAAAGAAGATGTGCAAAAGCACAGAAAGTTCTACATTCATGAAAAAATATTTTGCCTAGGTCATCTCACGAGACTGCTTATTATTGCACTTTAATATGAACTTGGTGATGATCTTAGATGACAAGACCATTGAAATTGGGATTGCTTGTGTATGCAAGAACCTCACAATAGGTCGTGTGACGAAAGCTCAGGTGGTATCATCAGTCTCTAGACAGTGACGTTGTGCTGAGATAGGCACTTGTGAAAATTTAATATAAAAGTTGCATATATCAAATCTGAAATTTTCAATGTCTATGAGTTGCACTTTTAAGAGCATTAAGCACTATTTTGGTTTTATGGACATGGCTGAATTGTGTGTGAGGTATTTCTCTTAGATTGGTCCTAATGAAAGCCAACATTATAAATCATTAAAATTATAATATTTTAGTGCTGATTTGAACTTGAGAATTATGGCTTAGTTTCATCTTGAGGCTTTTAGGCTTGGTTGTTAGCTGGTTGGTCTATTTATTTTATTTGTGTTGTAACCTTGTCACGTGGGTTGCTTTAGATACACTTTAAAGCTCTCAAATCAAGAAATCAAAAAGTTAGTTCTCTCATAATAATTTCTCTTTTGCTTTACTTGATGAAATCATTGTCAAATGGGGAGAAAAACTTAAGGGGAGAACTTGCAATGCAATCAAATTTTGATGGAGAATTTTTTATTGTTCTATTTCGAGGGAGAATTTTTTATTGTTCATTGTGTTTCATTGTTCTTTGTGCTTGTGCTTTCTAAAATCTAAAATTTCTTTAGTGCTTTTTAATAGTGTTGCCAATGTGTTCATCAAGTAGGGGATTATGAGATCATGTGTATGATCATTGATATATAATGAATAAATTGGTTTGATGTTGATATATGTTGAACAAATTGGTTTTGATTGGTTTGAGTGGTCGGGCACTTTGGTTGAGTGGTTGAGCACTCTAGTCAGGCACTTTGCTCGAGTGTCAGCACTTGGCACTCGGGAAATTCAGCCTCGAGAAAATTCAGCGCCCGGAAAAATTCAGCACTCAGGATTTTGGATCACTCGGATTTTTGATGTTCGAGTTGGATCATATGCTTTAAAATATTTATTCTATAAATACACCATTCTTATGATTGATTGGATTGATTGAGTCAAGTTAGAAAGAACTTATACTTGGGAAAAGGGTTTGTTGGTTTATTCATGTGCAGGTATTGCTTGAGGGCGAGTCATGGTCAATGACAGGATCGGAGCTAGGCTCGAGAGGAGTTAAGCTTTAGAATGATCAACGAAGTTATGCGGGATGCTCAAGTTAGAGAATTCTACATGTGAACATAAGGTTTCTATACGGTGTACGCGGGATGTGTGCGAATATGGAAAGAGAGGTTTTCATATGGCGCACGTAGGATATGTGTGAATATGGAAAGAGAGAAAAATATGAAAGAAGTTAGGATTTGAGGATTCATAAAAAATATGGATTTCTAATCACTCCGAAGGTTGTTAATTTTGTGGCTCATGGTGGCTGCCATGGTCCACATAAGGGTATATAAATAGACTAGAGAGAAGAGCAAAAATTATAGAGGAAGAGACCGATCAAGAGAAAAATTAGGGTTTAGCCGTTTGCTCTTCATCTAGGGTTTTGAACGTGGATTTGGTGAGGGGTGCTGTGGATGCACCTTGTAACACTCTTATGCAATAAAGATTCACCTTTAAGCATGAAGGAATGTGGTATCCCATTCTTTTTTCTTAATGTTCATCGGTTTGCATCGTTTTAGCTTATTCTGTGATTTTGATTTTACTTGCAATTTAATTCAAATTGATTCATCCAAAACTTTACTAGGACATTAAGAAATTAAAGAGGTCTAGAAAGTTTTGTTGGTTAATTCCCAGTATTTTAGGAGTAATCAAGATTTTAGTTTTTACATTACTGTGAATTTCAAGGGTCATAACTTTTGATTGCGAACTCAGATTTGAGTTAAATCTATGACAATGGTTCGTATTGAAGTCTTATTTCTTGTGTTAAAATTTTAGATTAATCCGAGTTATGAATATAAAGTTATGCATGTTTTTCTGTTGCTCTATCAGGCTATTTTCAGTGGTCGGGAAGTTTCAAGCTGGTCGGGAATTTTAAACTGGTTTTCTATTTTTGTTTTAATTGTTAAATTTGGGGTTCTGTAACCATGCACCCCCTCTGGTTACCGTGGTTAGTGTGTTTTGATCTTACAGTTCTATTTGACTCGAGGCTCGGGGGCTAGACTGTGTGGGTGCACCTATGCAGTGCACCTCACATAGACAAAGCTTTTTTGAAGATCATCAGACCTCAACAGAGCATAAAGGTTCAAGTCAAAAGATGAACTCCTCCTAGCTTGTCTAGCCGAAGACTTTCAACCATGCTAAGAAGAGCTCGGGGGCTACTGTTGGGGATATGATCCCTGGGTACCCTACGTAGGGCTTATCATCCCGGACCGACGGTAGGCCAAGCTCAGCATTAGAGTCTGGTATGGCCTATGAAGAGGGGTTCAATTCCAATAAGGAATATCATATCCTTATTCGATAACCGAGCTCTATATCCAGTGTAAAGAAATATGTTTGTACCATAATCCTTGTGATTAGGGAATAAGGACCCGGGATCGGTATGTAATCCTAGATGTATGGGAAACCGACTCGAGATAGAGTCCTGAGTTGTTAGGCTCACCCCTTGACTATATAAGGGGGCGAGACACCCCCTAAAGCATGCTTTCATGCTTTCATCACTTAGGCTCATAGCTTTGTAAGCTTAGGCACAATATAATCCACCAAAACACTGGACGTAGGGCTATTATCCCTCAGGAGGCCTAAACCAGTATAAATCTTGGCTCTTATTGTTTAGAGTTGGCCATATGGTTCGAGAGTGCCACCCTTCTCTAGCTCTCTATTTACCACCTCGGGTACCCCGTGGGTGGACTGCTCAGCAATTCACCAACACCCAAGATCATGGTTCCTTTACCTTCAATGTACCATCATCCGTCAAAGATAATGAAGTCCAACCGTTAAATGAAGACTTCAGCTTTCCGGACCCTCTTTGAGTAGAGCTATCAGCCATACTCAATCACCTCCAACGCCCAATCGGCTTCCTTTTCCGAGGCATTGAGGTACCCCGAGCCCAATTTTGATCGATGGCCGATCAACTCCCTGCCGATCTGGCCAAAGATTTATCCAGGGCCCTTTCTAAAGAACACCAGTTAACCTATGAGAGCACGCATTCCAACCTCGCCAACCATGCCATGCAAAGGGTCCACGGCAGAACCTTGAATTAGCCAAAACCAAGGTTCAATCAGCCAAAAGGCATCTACAATTCCTACAGAGATTGCCCAATCACAATCAATCGTACCTGGATCGGCTGTGATCAGCAGAAGCCTTCATCCTGTATACAATAAGTTCTTGGATAGATAAGCTGGATCAGCTTTGGGATCACATGGCTGATAGACAAAGACATCTTGACACCCTCCCGATTAGAATCCAATTTAAGAGAGTCGAACAAATCAATCTGACACATGATCTCTTCCAATATCAACAGTAGATTCGTGCAATTGAAGGAAATGTCGAAGATGATACCGCAATGATCCTGCGCACCGAAGTGATTCAAGATAAAGCAGCCACTTAGAAAGATTTTTAGCGCTTTAAGTCTTTTAATCGACCTTTTTGTAATTAACTCCTTTGTGAATAACATTATGCTTCCTAGAACTTTTGTGTCTCAATGAAATTACTTTATTGGCTGCCACACTTCTTGTCGTTGCATAAGACGACAGTCCTCTGATGGGGTTACCCACAAAGATAGTTTAGTTCGGTATATGGGGTTTTCTGTGTTCACGATTCTATGGTTATCTCAAGAACTATGAGACAAATAGAGTTTAGACAGGTTCGGGCCTCCTAGAGGATAACAACCCTAGTCCTGTGTGATGGAGTGTGCGTCGAGGAACCTGATTACAAGGGTGCTCGCACGTGTATGATTGTAAGACGTCTCTCCCCGTGAGAGGTACCCCGGATCCCTTTATATATCTCAGGGGTCGGGGGGTTACTGTTTTAGGCTTTAACTACCCAATTAAGTACCTTTACAATAATTAAATCACTAGGGATAGTGGGCTAGTAATCACAACATTTCTTGCTATCTTAATTTGTATTTAAGATTGGCAATTACGTCTTTGAGTTATTGTAATTGATAGTGTGGACCAGTCATTGCCTTAGCCTTCCTAGTACTTGCAGTCAGGATATTCCTCCGAGTACTAGACACGGGGCTCTTTTCATACTGCTGACTGCCTAGCTGAAGAACTACGGTCCGACCACCTCCAAGGTTGTCTTTACTATCTTGTTTCTCGACCCCTTGCTCTGTCCGACTTCCTAAAAGGCACTCGGGAGGTACCCTGGGGTCATTCCCCTGACACTTCTTTTTACGATAATCATGTAGTGCCTTCATACCTGCCTTTAGAAACTCTAGCAATCCGATCAACCGAAAAACCATGTATACCCAAAGATGGTCAAAAAATTTCATGATTTTGCACTAATCTATCGGCCTTCAATCTATCGGCTCGATGCCCCTGCCTTGATCTATCGGTGTGATGGCCTTCCCGATCTCGTGCATTGCCGATACCTCTTCTATTGACTTATTTTGACCCAGTCAACAACTTTGACTATGTCGACTGAGTGCACGATCTGGTTGCACAGACATGCCAGTTGTGGTGTACCAATTGTGGTGTAGCATGCACCCTGAGTTTGGAATGTGAAGGGTCATGTTTCAAACTCCTCCCAGAATCTCGTAACTGTCGTTGTGTTTTAATTTTGTATTGGGAACCCAACCGTTTGCACCTCTCTCTCTCATATAAAGCCTGTGGCCCTTCGTCTTCGGCTATATGCTTCCCAACTTCCCTCACCTCAAGCCAAAACCCTCGAGCTCTTCACCGCCGCCGCTGGTTGTGCTCCGCCATTGTTGCCGCCACAAGTCTTGTCTTCTCTGGCTCGATGCGCCGCCCATCGCTTGCAATGGCCACCACTGAGAATGTTCTAGAGGTACTTGTCCCTTTGCGCTTTCCCATTTTTCCTGTGTACATAGGTCATTTTTTTATTGTTTCTGTAGAACCTTAAGAATCAGCTATTGATTCCTTTAGACAAGAATCCATCATTATATTATTTGGACCCTTATGGTGATGAAGATCCCACTGAATTAATCAACTGCGAGACCAATCGAATCCCTTTTTGAGTTGCGTCGAAGAACGTAGCTGATTGGGAGAATAGTTTCAATGCTTGGCTGAGTTTGGTGCCCGGGTGGAGAGACTGGTACCTCTGTGGTTTGGCTACAAAATGCACATACTGGGATGAGAAGAAGATAAACCACTGCATCAGCCCATCTTAGTTGATCCCCTAAAAGATCATTTGCTCTTGGTTGCCACCTGTTACTTTTGGTCGCCGATGCTGATCCATCCATGGGTTCTGGCCCAACCACTGTGGGTCCTGTCATGGATCCAGCTGCTCAACCGGTGGCTAGCCCGATGGCCGTTTCTCATTCTACATCGGCTACTCCCGATCAGCCAGCCGATCCAGTTATCGCCCCAGAGGCTCTCCTTGTAAATGCTATCGTTGAGCCTAAAGTCATCGCTGGTAGCTCCTAGGAAACTGCGAGGTGAATGGCTGACTCTGGCCTTTTGGGACTGCCATCGGTTAGTTTCTTCTCTTACTAGTTTCTTGTTGCATGCTTTCATCGGTCGTTCCTAATCCTTCCCCTTTGCAGTTCTTTGTTGACATGTTCCCATTTGACATCAGGGAATTGGTTGGGGACGTCCCAGCTGTGCAAGCCAATGTCCCTATAGTCAGATCGGTGTCTGAGGACATTCGCATAGTCTTGCTTGATATTCTGCGGCGCCTCCAGGAACTGATTGGCGTACATGTAAATGACTCGGAGCCGATCCAGGCGAGATTTAATGACATATCGAACCAGCTCCCCCTGGACTTGTTGGAGGATCTGACTCCAGCATTGTTCTTGGAATTCTATCGACCGCACTACAATCATCTTCAACAGCAAATGGCCGATCGCATCGAGTTCAGATCAAGGTAGCAGCATGAGCAGGCTGATCGGGAAGCAATTCTAGCAAACAAGGCTAATCTCAATGCTCTAAGTGCCCAGCCTACCGATATTCAGAATCGGCTCACGCAAATTCATGCCGAGGAAGCTGCCCTCCTTTCTCGTCTAGACATTGTTCGCGCAGATATTTCTTCTTCTCTAAAGAGGCTTGAGGAAATAGCGACAGAACTTGAGTCCTAGAAGCAGGAGTTAGCAGCCTTTGCCAAAGAGGCTCTTCGTCGTTATCAGCAGTCAAAGCCAATTCCTAGGAGCGACGAAGAAGACGCTAAAGAAATAGCTGTCATCGATGAAGTCTAGGATCGGGTTATTGCTGCTTTAATCAATTTTCTTGGTGTAACTAACGATGATGCTGCCCCATGAACAATTTCTTTCTTTTTGTTTGACTTCAAAACAATACTTTACTCTGTTACTTTATAATTTCTCACTTTGTTTTATTCTCAAAGCGATATTCCTGATATCGGCTATGCACGTGAAGTTTATACTGTGATTGTTTATTCATTTTTATTAAAAAAGCGATTCAATATCAGCTATACATGTGATGCTCTTTTATGCGTATCAACCTTTTGGCTGATTAGGTTTTGATCTAGACACTCGGGTTATACTTTTTCAAATACTTGTCGTTGAGTGCCTTCACGAATTCTTTCCCTTCTAAGGTCTTCAATATATAAGCATTACTTGCTACAACTCGGCTTATCTGATAGGGACCCTCTCAATTAGGAGACCATTTGCCGAATCGATTATCCTTAGTCCCGATCGATAGCATGAGTTTTCAGACTAAGTCATCTTCTTCAATCGATTTAGCTGATACTTTCTTGTTATAATGTCTCGCCACCCTTGCCTTATTTTCTTCTACTTTCCTAAGCACGTGAAGCCGATTTTGAGCCAAATACTCTAATTCATCAGTCATTAATCTATAGTAGTCATCGGCTGTTAGCTTGTTTTGCAAAGCGAGAAGCCTAGAGCCGATGTTTGTTTCAAACGGCAGAACGGCCTCATGTCCATAAACTAGCTAATAAGGTGTCATCTGCGTTGATCTATGGCATGCCATATGATACGCCCATAGTGCATCAGCTAGCGTAGTATGACATTTCCTTGGTTGCTCTGCAATTTTGCGTTTAATCAACTTGATCAAACTTTTATTTGAGGCTTTGGCTTGGCCATTGGCTTGATCGTAATATGGCGATGAGTTTAACAACTTGATCCCTATGCCAATGGCAAACTATTGGAACTCTTCTGACATGAAAATCGAACCTTGATATGTTGTAGTTGTTTGAGGAATCCCAAATCTGAAAATAATATGCTCTTTGACAAACTCTATAGCTTCTCGGGACGTGACTTTCTTTAATGGGATCGCTTCTACCCATATAGTGAAATAATCGGTTGCTGCCAATATGAATTTGTGTCCCTTGCTTGATGCTGGATAGATTTGGCCGATCATATCTATTCCCTAACCTCTAAACGGCCAAGGCTTGATGATCGAGTTCATGGATGATGCAGGAGTTCGTTGTATATTTCTAAACTTCTGACAGTCTTGGCACACTTTATAATATTTGAAATAATCTTCAAGCATCATCAGGCAAAAATAACCCGTTCGCCACAACAGCCATTTCATTTTGTGGGCTGATTGATCGGTTCTGCATATTCCTTCATGCTAGCGTTATGAGCTAATATGCCCTATATTTACTAGGAAAGGATTTTCATCTATATTCATCAGCTTCTTCGATTCATCGAATTTTATCCTTCTTGTTCAACAGTCGACAGAATCTGCTGACAAAATACTTTGCATTCATTCATATTATGGGAACAAGTGTTATGCCATTTATAGTATTTCCTTTTCTTCAACTCTTCCATCGATGGAATAACGCGGTTCTGCAGGAGCTGAATCTATTTTTCCTTTAGCAACAAATCGAAAATCTTATCTGCCTTATTGATATCAAAATCATACTTCTGTTCTTTTTTAAGTAGATTTCACCCATGAACAAGTTATTGTCTTTTTATTCTGGTCCATTCTACAAGGCTGATTTCTCCATCAGAGTCCTCTTGTTCTGATTCCGATGAGTAAAATTATACTTATGCGACTCGCTTCTGCACCTTCTCCTTTCGTGCTTCTTGGAATCAGATCGTATGCGCCGAAATCCTTTGCACAAGATGTGCCAGACTATCGAATTCTTGAGAAGAAAATCTTTCTCTAATTGGCGTCAGCAGGCCTTGAAAGGCTAATTAAGCCAATTGAGCATCCGTTAAATTGAGACTATAACATCGGTTTCTGACGTCACGGAACCGCTGAATAAATTTGGGCATCGATTTGTCTAATCGTTGCTTTATAGGTGTTAAATCCGTAAACTTCATTTCTTGAATACCAACAAAGAAATACTTGTGAAATTGTTTCTCCAAATCAACCATCCCTTGATCGAATTCAGAGGGAGTGATGAAAACCAAGTGAAAGTCGATCCCAACAAAGACAATGGGAAAAATCTGACTACGACATCAATATAGATTTTTACCAATGAGCCGACGAGGTTGTGGAATATGTAATTCATTGCTCTTTGGTATGTCACTCTGGCATTTCTTAATCCAAAAGTCATAACAACCCACTTAAATAAGCCAATGGTGCCAGGACATCGAAATGCGGTTTTTGGAATGTCTTGTTCTGTCATGAATATTTGATTATATCCGGCGTTACGATCCATAAAACTAATAATCTTGTGCCCTGACGTCGCATCAACTAATAAATCTGCGATCGGCATCAGGTATTCGTCCTTAGGTTTGGCCTTATTTAAATCCAAGAAATCAACGCATATTCTTAATTGGCCATTTTTCTTCCATATTGGGACTATGTTTGATACCCATTCTGCGTATCGGCAAGGTCCTATAAAGTTGGCATTGTAAAGTCTTGTAATTTTGGCCTTTATATCAGGATAGATTTTTGGTTTAAATCTTCTCTAACTCTACTTTACTAGCCAAAATCCTGACTAAATAGGGAGCTGATGTTCCACGATCGATCGGCTAAGCCCGAGCATCTCGTGGTACTCCCATGCAAAACAATCCTGAAATTCTCTAAATAAAGCGATTAATTTGTCTTTTACAGAAGAAGGTAATTTGGCACTAATATACGTTGGTCTTGGCCTATCTCCGTGATAAAGAACCTCCTTAAGGGTGGCCTAATCTTCACGATAGTAGGTCGAAAAAGTGAAGATAACTTGCTACGAACAGTGGGATAACTGACTTTATACCTGTCTAAGGTTGGATGCGACCAAGCGACGGGGAGAGAGGCACCGAAACCGTGAAGACGTCGACTCGATCTTCGAACGACCGTAGAACCATAATCCGGAACTAATCCAGACAAAACGGTGCAGCTGTACTGGAAACCATAGAGCATGAACTAGGGGATCCCAGAGGAATCTCTTCACAAGTTCAAGTAGAACAAGGAAGAACAAAGGTGTGAGTAAGACACTCAGCAGCTCGGCTAAAATACCATATGGTTTATCAATTCATCAAAAAAGTCCCCTCTGTAAGGAGAATGAGAAGTATTTATACTAGTAACAACTCTCCTAGCTAGGCATCGAAAGACTCTTAAGATTCTTGAGGAGTTGGTAGCTCAAAGGACTCTAGAAATAATTCCCAAACAGCCTCGCGCAGCCCTTTAGCTTCTGTGTAGCCTTCACTAAAATAGTCATAACTTTTTATTAGGAAGCCCAAAGGATGATCCGTTTGTTGGAGATGAAAGTAGAGTTGATTATCTTTCCAACCATATGCATTATGGCTCTTGAATCATAACAGGTTGGATCGCCCATCTCTTGGAAGTTGGAAGATTTGTCAGCAGACAACGAGGTGTAAAATCAAGGACAAAAAGTAACAGACGACCGGACCGTTACATACGGTGTAAAGTAACACCATAGAGAAAAGTAATAGATGATCGGACAGTAACATACAGTGTAAAGTAATACCATAGAGAAAAAAGTAACACCGCGGAGGAAAAAGTAACACCCAACTAGACTATTTTTCTGAGCATTTTCACCTCTTATCAACACATGTTTGTGACCAGCTCCTCTTCATGAGTGAACCTAAGAAACATCAATGCAGAACAATTAGGTAGTATACCATCCTTAGATATGGTGAAATCATAGTCAGTTAGGAAAGAATTCATCTGTTCTTGTAATTTCTTGGCATGGCTCCGTGTAAGTGGACCATGATTTTGTTCACTTTTGTTAGACGGTGAATGCTCCTCATGTTCCAACACATGATATGCTGGGATGTCTTCATCATATGCCCCATCTTGAAAAAGAGTCATCCTCGACTCTTCTATTCCAAAGAACGGAGACAAATCGGGTACATTAAAAGTTGAACTTACACCATATGCACTTGGAAGTTCAATCTCATATGCATTATCATTGATCTTATAGAGCACCTTGAAAGGGCCATCAGTGTGTAGTTGTAGCTTGCATGTGCGTTGTTATGGAAAACGGTCCTTGCGCAAATGCACCCAAAGTAAATCTCTTGGTTCAAACAACATTTTTTATGGCCTTTGTTGGCACGTTTCACATACAGCTTGGTCATCTTTTATATGTTATCCTTAGCACGATCATGAATCTTCTTGACAAATTCAGCTCGCTTGTTTGCATCAAAATTCACATGTTCCTACATAGGCAAAGGCAAAAGATTGATGGGAGCAGCAGGTTTGAAACCATATACAATCTCAAATAGATAATACTTAGCGGTCGAATGTACCGCCCTATTGTATGCAAATTCCACATGAGGCAAGCCTCTTCCCATAATTTCAGATTCTTCTTGAAAACAGCTCGCAACAATGTCGATAATGTTCGATTAACAACTTCAGTTTGACCATTAGTTTAAGGATGGCATGTCATAGAGAATAGCAACCTTGTCCCAAGTTTTCCCCATAAGGTTTTCCAAAATTAGCTCAAGAACTTGGTGTCATGATCTAAAACAATAGTTCGTGGCATGCCATGAAGTCTCATAATTTCCCTAAAAAACAATTTAGCAATATGTGAAGCATCGTCGGTCTTATGGCATAGAATGAAATGAGCTATCTTGCTAAACCTATCAACCACAACAAAGACTAAATTCCTCCCCCGCCTTGTTCGAGGTAAACCAAGAACAAAGTTCATAGAGATATCTTCCCATGGTACACTAGAAATAGGTAGAGGAGTATATAAACCATGAGGGTGCAAGCGTACTTAGCTTTGTGGCAGGTTTCACAATGAAGAACATGCCTCTCCACATCTCTTCTCATCTTAGGTCAAAAGAAATGATCAGCGAGTACTTGCTCTGTTTTCTTGCCACCAAAGTGGCCCATAAGTCCACCTACATGAGCTTCCTACACAAGCATAATGTGAACAGAACAATCTGGAATGCAGAGTTTATTAGCTCAAAATAAAAACCCATTATGCGAATGGAATTTTTCCCATCCCTTGCCATCACAACACTTGGAATATGACTCAGCAAAATATGAATCAGTAGCATATAAATCTTTGATACTTTCCAACCCAAGAATTTTAGCATCAAGTTGTGAAAGCAAAGTATGATGCCGAGATAAAGCATCAGCTATAACATTATCCTTCCCTTTCTTGTACTTGACAATGTAAGGAAAAGATTCAATGAATTCACTCTATTTTGCATGTCTTCGATTCAGTTTTAGTTGGCCTTTAAGATGTTTCAAATATTCATGGTCTGAGTGTATCACAAATTCTTTAGGTAAAATGTAGTGTTGCCAAGTTTCCAAGTTTCTTACAAGAGCATATAATTCTTTATCATAATCTGAGTAATTAAGAGTTGGACCACTTAGCTTTTCACTGAAGTATGCAACCGGTCTTCTTTCTTGCATGAGCACACTTCCAATCCCTACACCAGTTGCATCACATTTATTTTCAAATGTCTTACTGAAAGCTAAGAGTGCAAGGAGTGGGGCTATTGTTAACTTCATTTTCAGCTCTTTAAATCATAGTGGAAAAAATCGGACCGGTGATCGAACCGGTCAAGTTGTCGGTTCACTGGTTCACTGGTCCGACCGTCGGTTCACCGGTCGGACTGTCGGTTTTTTGTTTATTAATCTTATATTTATTTTGTATTATTTTAATATAAAAATAATATAAGTTAATGAGAAACATGTATAATTAGATATTAAAAATGCAACTTAAATATAAGATTATAATTATATTATAATATTATGATTTAAGGAGGTGCTATGATTATAATGTCACAATCCACAAATAGCATAATAATTATAATATTAAAACATTTAAAATAAAGTTTATATAAGATGCTTCTAGGTTGTGCATTCT
>KE370858.1:111530-123387 GCA_000418225.1 Zizania latifolia
GGTTTCCATATGGCATACGCAGGATGCGTGTGAATATGGGAAGGGGGCAAATTCAGAAGGGCTTAGGATTTGTTGGATTCGTAAGAGATATGGATTCCTAGTTGGATTAGGATTCCATAAGTTGTTAATTTTGTGGCTCATTGTGGCAGCCATGAGGAATTATAAAAAGACTAGAGGGGAGAGCAGAACACATGGTACGAGGAACAATAGAAAAATTAAGGTTTAGCCTTTTACTCTCCATCTAGGGCTTTGTATGTGATTTAGTGAGAGGCGTTTTAGATTGCACCTTGTAAACACTCTTATGCAATAAAGATTTATCTTCAAGCATCAAGGAGTGTGGTATCACATTCTCTCTCTTAATGTTCATCGGTTTGCATCATTTTAGCTTATTCTGTGATTTTGCTTTTACTTACAATCTAATTCAAATTGATTCATCCAAAACCTTGCTAGGACATTAAAAAGAGATCTGAAAAGTTTCATTGGTTAATTCCTCGTATTTTAGAAGTAATTATGGTTTTAATTTTTGGATCAGATCTGCTCGGTTTTTACGCTGCTGCAAATTTTGGGGATCATAACTTTTGATTAACAACTCAGATTTGTGTGAAATTACTCGGGAAAGTTTCATATTGAAGTCTAGTTTATTGTGTTAAAATTTCAGATCAATTTGAGTTACGGTTTTAAAGTTACGCTCATTTTACCATACCTTGGTTAGGCTATTTTCTGCTCTCCGAAAGCTCTCGGGAGTGCTCTCGGTAAATTTGCTAAGTCCTCGAGAAAGCCCTCCAGAAATTCGAGAACTCCTCAGGAAATTTCCAGAGTCCTCAGGAATTTCTGTCTAGTTGAGGATTTTGCTGATTGGTCCGGAATTAGCTTCTTGATTTTGTTTTTGGTGTCAGTTTTGGGGTACTACAACCATTCACCCCGGCTCTGGTGTGATACCAGTCTCTTTTTTAACTCTATAAAACTATCCTCACACTCTGGTATCCAAATAAATTATTCATCCTTCTATAGCAACTTGGTCATAGGCTTGGCTATCTTGGAGAAATTCTCAATGAACCGACAGTAATAACCCGTAAGTCCTAGAAAACTCCTTATATCAGTGGTATTCTAGGGTTGCACCCAATCAGTAACGGCTTCGACTGTACTTGGATCAACGGTAACTCCGGTAGAAGAGATAATGTGACCCAAAAACTTAACTTTCTTCAGCCAACACTCACACTTACTTAACTTAGCATACAACTGATGTTCACTCAACTTCTGTAGCGCTAGGTGTAAATGTGCTACATGATCTTCCTCTGTCTTGGAATAAATCAGAATATCATCAATGAACACCACTACAAACTTGTCCAAATATTCCATAAACACACTGTTCATTAAGTTAATCAAGAAAGCAGGGGCATTGGTCAACCCAAATGACATCACAAGATACTCAAACAATCCATAACAGGTTGTAAAAGCTGTCTTGGGGATATCTTCTTCTCAAATTCTCAACCGATGGTACCCGGACCGAAGATATATCTTGGAGAAAATTGAGACTCCTTATAACTAATAAAACAAATCATCAATGCGAGACAGAGGGTACATATTCTTGATTGTGACTTCTTTCAAAGCCCTATAATCCACACACATTCTCTTGCTCTTGTCCTTCTTCTCCACGAAGACCACTAGGGCTCCCGAAGGAGAGGTACTTGGCCGAATGTATCCTTTCTCTAATAATTTTTTCACTTGCTTCTTTACTTCAGCTAACTCATTTGGAGCCATCCGATATGGTCTCTTATGAATTGGGGCTGTACCAGGGGCTAAATCAATTCTAAACTCAACATCTCTTTTGGGTGGCATACCCGGCAACTCTTCCGGAAAAACATCGAGATACTCTTGAACCACAGGTATTTCTTCAATCTTGACTTCATTAAGCACAATCTTCAAACCAGATGGGTTTGGGTTGTGGAAAGTGATAGTTTGGCCTAAGTGATTGGTTACCAGAGGACTAAAAAGACAGGTAGGTATCTAGTGACCAGGGATACAGATCACTAACGAATGGGGGAGGGGTTCTACATCCATTCCATATTTTTCCACAAAACTTTTCGATATGAAAGAATGAGTTGCACCGGAATCAAAAAGTATTGTTGCAAGTATTAAGTTAACAGGAAACATACCCAATACTACATCAGGGGCAGCTTGAGCTTCTTCTGCTATCACATGGTTCACTCTTGCTTTGACTTATCTGGTAGGGTCTTGAACTGGGGCTATTGCAGTTCTGTTCTAACGCTTGTGCTCTAGGCATTTGTCAGAATAATGACTAGGCTTGTAGCTGTTGTAACACACCACTGGTTTTCCACTCTTATCCTTCAGAGGAACTTGATTAGCACCGGTGACTAGGGCAGTGTGAGGCCCATTAGGGCGATAAGCCTGAGGTGCATTGCTAGTGTTTCTACTCCCACTAGCAGCATAGAACTAACGAGGACGATTGGCCTGAGAATTGAGCCCTCCCAACTGCTATTGCAGCGGCACCATCATAAAATGGGGCTTCTGATTGCTGGATTGCTGGTGCTGCATGATGCGGTGCTTCTTGGACTCCATCCTATTATGCTAATCCTCTTGACGAATAGACTTATCAACCAATTTCTGAAAATCGACGTAATCTCTAGAAATCAGATGAATGGCCAGTTCATCATTCAGACCTCCAAGGAACTTCTCCTGACGTTTAGCATCCGACTTTACATCTTCAAGGGTGTAATGGGCCAAGTGATTAAATTCATGCAGATATTTAGTGACAGAATTGTTCCCTTGCTCGATGTCGGTGAATCATCGAGCAGTCCGTCCAAGGGGGTACCCAAGGTGGTGATTAGATGTGTGTAAGGGAAGCGCAACGCCTTCGAACCTAATGGTCAACTCTGAAACACAAGAGCCAAGGTTTATACTGGTTCAGGCCTCCTAGAGGATAATAGCCCAGTATTTTTGTGTATAATATAATGGTGGATCTTACAATACGACGCAATTAAGCCATGAAGGCTTGAGACGTCGAAAGTAGGAAAAATATGGTGGAGCTAGATGGCTAGATGATGTGAATAGCTGAGATGAGATGAATAGATGTCTCTAGGGGTTCTCGCCTCCTTTATATACTTAGAAGGTGAGCCCAATAACCCAGGACTCTATCCCGAGTCAAACTTAGATTGCCTACCAAATTCGGGTGCTAACTCCCTAATAACAAGGATTCTAGTACAAATAAATCTCTTGATACCATATCTGGAGTTTAACTACCCGATAAGGACTCAACTTTCCTTATCGGAACCAAACCCCTGTTTATGGGCCGTACCAGACGGTCAATGCCTGTCTTGGCCTACCCTTGGTCTGGTCTGATAAGCTCAACTATGGGGCACCTAGGGGTCACATCCCCGATAGCTGCTCCCGAGCTCTTCTTAGTTTGGTTGAAGAAATCTTGGATAAAACAAGCTGGGAGGAGCTCTTCTGTAATCTGAAACTTTGATTTGGCAAGCTCAGAGGAGCTCTCCTTCAATTTGAAGCTTGGATATCTTTTTCTAAACTTTGATGATCTTGAAAATCTTTTATCTTCCTCTTTTGTGTGAGGTGCACCCACACGGTGTAACCCTCAAGCCTTAAGTTAAATGGAACATTTAGCTCAAGTGTCAAAAGATAACCTGCAAGAAAATAATCCTTTGAAAACTTGCTTCATGATCTTTTCTTCTGCTATCGTCGAGACCTCGCTGGAAAAAATGTCAGGACTGAAATCTCAAACCCATGATGAACTTGGAGGAAGTTGATCTTGAATCTTCACACATGTTAATGTTTGGTCGCTCGGGTCCTCAATCGCCCAGACGCTCGAGACGATGGGGTTTGTCGAGCCTGTGAACCCTCGAGCACATCGGTTCCTAGGAGCTCATGCTCTAGATGGTTGAGCCCCCGAGCATGAGAGTCCTTGAGCACGCGTGAGCCCCCGAGCGGGAGAGTCTTCAAGTGCAAGAAAGCCCCCAAGCGTGGGGATCTTTGAGCGCATGTGAGCCCTAACCGTGGGTCCCACTAGCGCAAGGGATCTCAACCGTCATGGACTCCGCCTGTTGTGCCCAAAAGGGGACTTCACACTCACAATTAATGCATGTCAGCGTGAAATGACCGAAAAGATGTTCTGTCCCTGATCGGGGCATGCGCGGGAGTAGCCAGTAGGCAGAGGAGTGGAACCATCAGGTTGCCTCGATCACTACGAGCGCGATGACCAAGGAGTCACCTCAATTATGGTGACCGCGCCTTGCTTCCGTGCGATGACCGCGGGATACTTAAGCTGATTTCTCCACCCCCCGAAGCGCACGCTGCCAATTTGAATCTCTTCCTTTCACAACTACCAACTCTTTCGCTTTCCTCTCCTTCTCCGTTCATCCATCTGGCAACGCGCTACCTAGGTCACCACTGTGGCTACATGGTTTGCTACAGGAAAGCTCGCCGATTGTCCCAACTCAAGCCGATGGCCTCCGAGAGTCTGCCGCAATCTTCGGCATCACCGCCCCCGCCGCTGGGGTGGGAGAAGTCTAAAATGTCCAAGGACAAGCTGTGGGATCTAGTGGCAGCTAGATTCCAGAAGGAGCCGGCAGTGTCGGGGTGGTGCTCGGTGAAGGGAGAGGAGTTCTTGATACCCAACACCCATGAAATTATCATGTTCAAGTCCTTCCTAGAGTGTGGGCTTGGTCTGCCCACGCACCAATTTCTCTAGGGTCTTCTTTACCACTATGGAGTCACCCTTGGCCACCTCACACCCAACTTGATCCTCCACATCACCGTCTTCGTGCATCTATATGAGGCGTACCTGAGTGTGGATCCATGTTGGAACCTCTTCCGGTACTTCTACGTTCTCTGCCATTCGATGGGAACCAAGGCTATCGGTGGGGTGATGCTCCACCTCTGCTCCGCATGATCCGGTGAGTATCTATGGATGCCCATCACCTCTTCGAACAAGGGGTGGAAGGCGGAGTGGTTCTACGGGGTTAACCACCCCCCAGCCGTCTAGGCGGAGATCGGCCCGAAGCTAGAGCCCCTGACGAGCTGGGGCGACTAGTGCTCCTTGGCCGACGAGGATCAGGTCCTATAGCTGGTGGACATGGTGAAGGAGCTCTAGGAGAGTGGGTTGACTGAAATCGAGGTCACTGCCTGCTTCTTGCTACGGTGGATATTTCCACTGGAGGCCTGGGACAATGCAGCCTATGAGATGGTCGGGCCTTTTGACCCAAGAACTCCAAAGCCTGGGTGGATGCCTCAGGCTGAGGTTGCAAAATACCTCAACTCCTTTTTCGTTGAGAAGCCCAGCTTCCCAGATGACCTTGGGTTCGTGACGTATTGCGCCTTGAACCCACAACCTCGGGTGAGTCTTTAACCTTTCGCTCTTAGTGTTTGCCATTCTTTGTTTTTTGTTTTTGTCTTGTACTAATGCTTGACCACCCACACGATGTGATGCACCGTAGCTGCAAGGTAACGCTACGTATTTCTCACAGGCGCTACTCCCTAAGCACCCCCGGGGGGTCCACCCACCTCATCATTTGCCAACACGAGGAGGTGGCAGTCTGTCCCTTCTGCTCTCGAAGCAAAAGGGGGTTGAAATGGTGGGACGAGCAAGCGCTCATACCCCACCAAAGTCAGGGTGGGTGGAGCCCCGGTGATCAGCAGGCACCAGTTGATCCTCGATGCTGAGAAGCCCGAGGAGGGGGATGCCATGATCTCTGAGGCAGCACTGGCCTCCCCCCACCCTATTCCAGTGAAGGTGCCTAAGTGGGCGGCCTATATGACCTTTCGTCTTGCTTTGAGGTAGGGCCAGTGTTGGTGTGTATGTACTGCTCCTTGTTCTCTGCTACTAATCTTCATGTGTCTTCATTCGTAGGGTGGATGGAGTCGACCTCCCACTAGGATCGCTGGTGGTGCAATCGCTCCCTAGTGTGGCCATGGAGACCGGAGTGTCGGGCATCAGAGAGGCCGTGGCTGTGGTGCTTGAGGGAGACGGTGTGGCTCCTGCCGATGTGGGCACCGTGGGCCCGATCTTGGCCCTAGGTGGAGAAGATGCTACCATGGCACCGGGGGTAGCCATCGATCCTTTGGTCGATGGGTCAACCACCATGGAGGCTGTCATGGGCACGGCGGTCGAGGGCAGCATTGCGGGGGATGCAGCGCTCAAAGAGGAGGTCGTTGACTGCCTAAGGGGGCCGATTAGGAGGCTCAGCCCCCTACCCCGATGGCGTTGGATGGCCTCGAGCCAGGGGCTGGCTCAGCAGCCCCCGACACGGAGGTAGCAGCCCCTGCGCTGGTCCTAGGCCCAATGCTAGGGGTAGCCGCCCCGCTTTTATCACAGCTTGCTGATGTAATTTCTGCTTCTTCCTTGGTTTATCTTCCTTCTAAGTCATTATTTTGACAATTGCCTGTGTTCTGTATCTATTTCGAGCGTAGTATGCGCTGGAAGCGGGCGTGTGGTGACCCTCGAGGCCGAGGCTGAGGCACTCCACCGTGAGCACGATGATCTTCTGGCCTAGAATGCTGAGCTGTCATGCAAGGCTGCTGCGGCGGAGACCTCCGTGGCTGGCACAATGGTGATGGCTGAGAATGCCACCCAGATGGCAGAGGAGGCGGATCGTTAGGCAGTGGCCTCAAGGACCACAGCCAAAGAGGCGAGGGAGGCAACCTCGATGGGTACATGCAATGACTTTTTACCTATGTCAACAACTCATGTAGAGGTAGAAGGTTGTGTGCTCACTGGTGTTGATGCAGGTGCATGACAAACGCTTGAAGAAGAGGAATGCTTGGTCGGTGCCGGTGCGCTCGTGACTCATGGAGGATAGGAGTTTCCTGCCTTGTGTTATCGTTCCTGCAATTCTTTCTCTACACGCATAGCAAGCTAGAACAAATGGTTGACAGTATTAAATTCTTTATAATAAACGATATCTTAAATCTCATGCTTTAATCTACCATAGAAGCGATAAATCATGTCTTCTGTGTCCTCCACAACACCACAGCGAGTCATGCCCTTTCGAAGCTCTGCATTATACTCCTTCACAGACATGTTACCTTGCTCCAAATGATGAAGCTTCTTACGCAACTCACGTTGATAAGAAGGAGGGACAAATCTACTACGCATAGCTCTTTTTAATCTATCCCATGTATCAGTTTGCAATTGAAGTTCACCTAGCTCATTCCACCAGATTATAGTACAATCTTTAAACTCAATAGTATCTTGTTTAACTCTATATTGCTTAGGAACTAGATGTGAGTTAAATTTCTTCTCTACGATCATCTCCCAATCTAGATACTTCTCAGCATTATATTCACCATGAAAAGATGGGATGGCAGACTCAACTTTTGTAAGAGAATTATCGTTACCTCGATTATGATTCGCATTACCTTCCATACCTGCTTGGTTGCGACGAAAGTATCAACATAGGTATTCCATGTTGTCCTCTTGCTCGCCGTCATTGTTTCTTAGGCGTTGTAGGAAGGCGTTGATTTAATTCCATAACCCTATCGTGGTTAGTAAAAACACTAGAAATAGTATTAGCCCTATGAACTAAGAGGTAGTGGATGGTGGTGTCGCTCACACTCAAGCATTTTACCACGCTCTTGTTAGGATATTACATACACAGAACAGTGGATGTCATAATCTTGGCTATGGCACAATCTTGACTGGTCGGTGACTCCAAGAGGTAGTGGAACGGTGATTGCAAGGATCCAAACTTCACTGATCAGAAGTATATATGTGGAGTCTAGGAGGTTAAATACAAGTAATTTACATGGTGGAACACAAATCAGAAACAGATAGTAATATTGAATACATATCTAAAGTACTCGTACTAGTTGCTAGTTTGAATGTGCTCCCTATAGCAACAAGGGTTATATGTGGGAGTGGGTAAGGTTAAAAGGATGGATGGCTAAAGAAGGTGGCAAAATTTAGCACAAAGAGCATAAAAACAACACAAGACGGCACTATTCAGCACGCATATACCTTCTTGATCATCTCTATGTGCTCCTTTTTGATAATTTTTTTATTCTTTTTTCTTGAACTCTTTTTTGTATTCTTTTTTTGACACTTCTCTTTTTTTAATTAGGAACACACAGATGACAAACCAAGAAGATGGGACACAATTTTGCTGCAAAGAAGTGCCATGTAGACAAATAAAGATGTGCTAGAAAATTAGTGTAGGAAACTTCGGGACTACAAAACTCGATCTTTCAGGCTAAATTTGGGAAAAATAAAATCGGCGAACCTAGCAAGGGTAGGGTAATTTGGACCTAACTCTTTTTTTAGATCTTTGAGATGTACTTATTTGCCTGATTCTGCGTTTGTATGTAAAAGTTATGTCTATTTTATTGGAGGCAGTCTGAATTAGGGTTTTGAGGTTCTAGTTTGCACGCGAATTGCAAACCAAACGGGATCTATGGGTGGCGGCCGGTGTAAAGGGTTTAGGTAGGGGGATCACAATACTAACCAGCAACTAGACTCGACTTAGGACACAAACTCAATACTACAGACTCTGAAACTAAAATATGCAAAGGCTATGGATGGTTCTAGAATGCGGAAGACTATGACTAAAATTTTTCTTCATCTTTTTTTGGACTATGGGATGAATATGAAATTAATCTACTCTAAGATACAAGAACCTGATGGTAAACCAAGCTTTGATACCAGCTGATGGAGGGCGGAGTGTCCAATCTTCCATCAGGTGGATGATAAACAATGATTGGTGGAGACGAGATGCACATGATCTGACTTCTGATTATTGAGATCGAACCCCTCAATCATAGCACCACTTTTCCTCTGGTTATCAATCAAGCACAGCCTAATTGACCTCACCATGAAGGCTAATCTTTGCCTATGAATCAAAGAACACAAGTAAGAATGCCAAAAACACAATCGAACAGAAATTCTTTTGGAATCTGCGAAGTACGGTTCACTTACAAGACCGGCGGAGTGGCGGCTATCAAAGCGATGTGTAAAATAAATCCAAAAACCCTAGATGGCTGTAGAAACAGTTTATATAGTCATCCCGGACGCACCCCTAATGGCTCAACTAGATACACTGCCCAAAGACCCAATAAGACAGAAAAACAGCATACTAATAGATTCTGCATGCCCTCTTGTTTCTACGATTCCTGTTGATCTAGAAGGAGTTTTAACGTGAAACTAGATCCATTGGAAAGGTGTTGTCGTTGCGTAAGAACAATAGTATCCTATGGGGTTACCCACGGATAAGATTTGTGTAGGTGTATGGGGAAGTTTGTGTTCACGATCCAATGGTTGCCTCACGCAATAAGAGACAGGGATTTTAGACACGTTCGGGCCTCCCAGAGGATAATAACCCTAATCCTGTGTGTGTGAATATGAGAAAAAGAGCCTGAAATGGATCTTAAGTGCATGAGCATAAGTCTGGAAAAGACCTTCGCCTATTAGCCCCCTATAAAAGGTGCCCCCGATCCCTTTATATACTGTAGGGATTGGGGGGTTATCGTTTAGGGTTTAATCTGCCCCATTAATCCCTTTTAAATCAGTTTAAATCACCTGGGATCATGGGCTAATAACTATAGAAGTTATTCGCTACATTGATTTGACCGTTACGTCTTTGATTTTATTGCTATTGATGAGGTGGTCTGACTGTTTGAACGAACCTCCGAGTCTTGGCAGTCGAGACCCCTTCTAGGTCGTATTTAATGCTCTGCCTTCCTGACCCCGTCTTCTGTCTAATCATCATGAATGCACTCAGAGAGTACCCTGGGGTCATATCCCCAACAAGAGCCCTCGAGCTCATTGTGGCTGAAAGACGATAATCTTTAGGATGGAGTCAAGAAGTTGTAAAGAGCGCTAATCTTTGATGAATTTTTCTTTATCAACTAGGCGAGTGCACAGGTCAGGTGCACCTACTGGGTGTAGCCCCTGAGCCTGAAGGTTTGTTTGGAGAAACAAGCTTCAAGGTCTGAAATCTTGCTCCATTCTCATTGAGGTAGGAGACATTTGAGCCCCCGAGTGTTTTGATGATCGGGTGCTCGCCAGAGTTGAGAGATGTTTTAAATCTCTAGTGTTTTGGTGAAAAGGCGTCTACTAGAGACCATTGGCGTAATGGAGTGAATGAGCCCTTCAAGACGTCAGTCGGAGTTGATAGGAGCAGAGGAGTAAGTGGGGCCCATAGCGATTCGGAGAACATGACGTCAGGCGGAGTTGTTAAAAGCGGAGGAGTAGGTGGGTCCCATGGTGATTTGGCGAACACAGCATCAGGCGGAGTTGTCAGAGGTGGAGGAGTAGGTGGGTCCCACGGCAATTCGGCGAACATGGCGTGTTGGTGAAAAAGGCACCAGTTGCTGCAAGGGAACATGGGGCCCACAGAGATTTTGGCGAGACAGGTGCCAGTTGCCGCATATTGGCAACTGTAGGTGTACGCAGGGTCTACGGAGGTTTTGGAGGGAAAAGATGTCAGACTAGCGGCTGCAGGAGTAATGGAGTATGTGGGGTCCACGACAATCCTCACGAAGTGGTGTCTAGTGGAGAGGACAGGATCTTGACAGATTCGACTTATGGGAAAGGGTGTGCGAGTTCCTAGGCGCCCTGGCTGCGGATGTCGGTTGGAGTGGGCATAGGTTCAGTTCCCGTGCGCAACTGTCTGATTTGCTTTCAGCGATCAGATAGGGTCGTCGCGGTTGTTTGACCAGCGAGAAATAACACGGGCTCGCTTTCCAAGCTTGTCCCAAGGTGATTGCGGCGGAGTGGGGGCCCGAACCGTCACGTGGTAGGCTATAAATAGCCCATTTAGCATTTCGTCTACCGCACACTTTCGTTGTTCATCCTCTTCCTCTCGCCTAAAACTTTCCCACTGGCACCTCGCCGTCCCGGTCACCACTGCCATTGCGTAGTGTGCCTTCGCAAAGCTCGGCGCCTCTTTAATCTGAAGCCCCTCGCTCCTCCGTGCAACGTCTCAATGGCGACCACCGACTCCAGTGCCAACGTAAACCGGTCGAAAGAGTTCATGAGGTCCAGTGCTTTGGAGCGGCCAATTCAGCTCCTGGAGAAGACCGGAGTTCTCCCGATGAAGATGCTATCCTTATGGTGTGCTGCGGCAGGGGAGAGCTTTCTGACTCAGAAAAATGAACTGGTGGTGTTCGAGTTCTTTCTTCATCGCGGGTTTGGCTTGCTTGCCCATCCTTTCCTTTGGGGCCTCCTCCATCATTACGACATTTCACTTTGCAACCTCACCCCCAACTATATTCTTCACATTTCCATTTTTATTCATCTCTACGAGGTTTACCTCGGCATCGACCCCTACTTCAACCTCTTCCGCTACTTCTTTTCTCTGCGATTTTCGAAGAAGAGGGTCGTTGGTGGAGCCGGGAAATAGCTCCACGACGGTGCCGAGTACATCGGCGTCCCCCTGCCGACGTCCAACAAGGGCTGGCACTCCCAGTGGTTCTACGTCGGGAACCACGAGCCAGTCCTTTCGCCAGAGACCGACCGCATGCCGGCCCAGGCCTTGACCTGGTCAGACCAGTGCGGATCAGAGGACCAGGCCTAGGTGAACGAGCTTGTCCGAGAGATTGGCGAGCTTTGGAAGTAGAAGTTGACTGTGTAGGACCGAAAAGGCGACCAGAGGGGGGGTGAATGGGCGCAAATTAAAAACGCAGTAGAAAATACAAATACCCCCAAAATATTCTTACAACAAGAATATCAGCTTTGCAAGTGACTTAAGAAAGCTCAGCACAAGATTGTGCGATAAAGATCACACCAGGCAAGCTGATATCTCAAAACCTCCTTAAAAGCACTCTTCAAGAATAGCAACAGGTATTCTAATCAGAACCTCTAACAAAGATCTCTACTAACACGAAACAAACA
>KE370859.1:35592-48581 GCA_000418225.1 Zizania latifolia
CTTCCACACCGCCAGCCACATCAGATCTCTCCGCTAGACTCTTTTCGTCACTGGGTCTCCGCCGCAGCCCACACTGTCGGCTTCCCCTATGCCATCAGCGTCCTCAAGCGCCACAGGTCCTACGCCACTGGATCTCCACTAGATGCTGCCAGATCTCCACCACATGGTCGGCACTAGATCTACACCGTGCCGCTGAGCCCACCGCTGGTCTCTTCCCCGCACCGCCGGTGTCTTCCCCATGCCATTGGTTTCCAGCCACGCCGTTGGCCTCTTCCCCGTGCACGAGTGGTGATGCAGGCTTCCGGGTCCTCGTCTACACAGGAGACTGGCTGCCTCCACACGCTCCTCTCCTTCGAGGTGTTTGGCATCGGCCCTTGTGGGGAGCTTGCTCGTTGGTGTCCTCATTGTGAATTGGTGTCTTGGCGCTTGGGCTTTTGCTCTCTACAGCCCACCCGTTCCAAGTCGCTGGTCAAGTGGTCATCATCTCTGCTTCCTGCCTTTATGGCCTACGAGAGGTGATGTATGTCTTGGTTGTGGTCTTTTGGGTCATGACTGAGTGTTTTGGCTTAGGTCTTACGGGAATAAAGTTTTTTTCTCTGATTTTTGCATCACCTATTGCTGATTTCATCTATCGTTTGTCACTGGTTCGTCTATATGTTGATCTGCTGCTGTTAATAGCACTGCTATTTTTGCCACCGCTTTCACCACTTTTCTTGTTGGTGTTAATGCTGCTTGCAGTGTTCAGCTTGTCCTCGGCATTTTCTTGTACGTGGTTTTCGGCTTTTGGAGTTTCTTTTGGGTTGTCTTGCCCTTGCTCCTGTCATACCCGTCTTTACAGAAAAGGCTTTTGAGGATTTTTAACAGATCTTACTCATAGATTTTAATCAGATGACATCAATTGGTGATCAGTTTTCGGCTTACAAGACGCTATAGTTTCTTTCTCTCCAGACTCAGTCTGGTTGATTTACTACCTTGAGTATAAGGGAGGTGTTAAGGCAAATATATATGTTAAGTTTATATATCATAGTCTCATATACGTTAGTGTCTATATATGGAGAGATCTACATATGTTAGGTTTATATATAGATAGTGTGTTGCTTTCCTTTTTCATATATTCCTTTTGTACTCTCTCCATATGTGTATATATATCGAGCCTTTGCCCTCATATCAATAGCAATCAAGTCATATTCATAACACTAATAACATGCTGAGGAACTCTGCTACCATTTATAGTCGAGAGCTTCGAGACAATAAACAAGAGACACGATATGTAAGGGCAAAGTTGAACTTTTTTGTTCAGATTCAACTGTATACAAATGAGGAGAGGACCCCTCTATTTATAGGCAAAAACCCTAAGAGATAGATGTGCCCATAATATCCAGAAATTTAGTTTCCTCGAATATTGGGATTTGGTTTCCCAACATGTTTGACCATCGGCTCAGTTATGGTAGCCGTAGGGATCATAGATGGTCCACATTGAAACGTTGTAGGGATAAAATAGAGTAGTAAACCTAAGAGTGCAGTTACTAGTGAGGCAGGGGAAGCCGATGGTGTTGGAGCGTCTAGTGGTGAAACTGAGACAGTCGCTGGAATGGTCTTCGTTATCTTTTTCCTCGGTGGCATCGCCACTAGTGCATCGGCTAACGCTTTCCTCTTTCCTTGAGCCCTTTGGCAACTGACAGTCTTCTTCTACCTTGGGGGTGCAGGTTGCCAGACTCATATCAATGCAACCAGGGTAGGTGCATTGTGCCCCAAGTTCGGAGTCAACGACAGAGGGCCATAGAGGATCGACTTGTTGCTATGGCTCACAGTAGGAGCGTCCTTATCAGCATCTTGCAAAGAAAATTGTCGATGCTCGGTGCAAGATCATAGGAAGGGAAATACCGAGTACAAAAATATTACTCCTCGTCGGATTCAATGTAATTGGGGTTGAGAGAAGAAAAGAAGCAAATAGTTGCCTGATTGAAAAGATGCAGTCTTCATTCATTCCAGAACCGAGCGAACGGCTTGGATCAAGTGATGCAGGGCTTTCATTCATTGAAATCACCTACAAGAATGGAATCAGGTAGGCTACTAGATAATTATACTCCATCGAGCAGGAAAAAGCCCCCTTGCTTGAACTCAGCTGACAAAGAACAGATCAATGGGCAGCTGGTTGAGTACCAATTAACGTGAGTTGATGGTCGGATGATAAAATTCATAGGATGGTTGTGGAGATTGACCGACTACAAAGCCGATAGGGAGAATGCTAGGAGTGATGGCCGATAGATTCTCGAACTGTGTTTAATTGGAACCAGTTGGGATTCTCAAAGTTCATCATGTCGTCATAGGCGAACCAAATGGTGAACTCCTGGATGAAACCATAATAAAATCCATTAAACCATCGGCTAATCATAGCCTCAGTCATCTTGCTGACGCCAAAAGCCGATAATGCTTCTCTGATAGCGGTGCATCGGTGGGTATGGGCATCTTCTTCTTCTTTGTAGTCTGCTAGAAGCTGCACGGCGTCCAAAGAAGGTGAGTCGTTGGCCTTGGCGGTGGAAAGATTGAGCAAGAGTTGAAGAAACCACCAAGGCCCACCGATGTGACCAACAGGCTAACCAGTCGATAGCTTCATTAATACTTGGTGCAGCAAGTAGTAAGTAGCCACAAGCAGGTATCAGCCCAGTGGTATTTAATGATGATTGGCTATGCTCGACCAAGCATTGAATATTGCTTTTTGGACCCAAGGTCTAGCCGCAAAAGGCAAACCTTTCCATCCAAAGATTCAAAAATGCAACATGCTCCTTGTTGCTGACTGGGCCAGTCTTTTTGTTATGATGACGATGTAATTAGCCCAACCACCAATCTTCTTGGTCTCGAGGTGGTGGTGAGGTTTAAAACGGAGATTGAGGAAGTTTACTTGAGCGGTGGTATTCAAGGAAGTCAACATAACAACGTTGAGCAAATTAGGACTCATTAGCGGATGTCCAAATATAAATGTGTTAAGAGCATCCGACCAGAAGTAGCATGTTGATGCTAGAAGAGGTTCATTCCTATCGATCTCTACTAGTGACAAGCCTATAGAATGTCTGATGTATAGTTCATTCCAGTACATGCTTTTAGCGACCGATACTAGTAGATACCAGTTCCTCCATCTAGTGAGTTTAGTCGGCCAAGACCTAAATCAGTGGTTCCAATCATCAACAGACATAGTCGAAGTTCTAAAGGGGATCCGATCAGTCTCAGCATTTATCAAGTATGTGGGATCTTCATTACCCATTGGGCCCAGATAATACAAAGAGGGGCGTTCGACGATTGGCATTAGAAGTTGATTTTTTTAGATTCTGCAGCAAGGTAAAAATAATAAAAAATAAATTTATGAAGAGCATGGAGAACACAAAAGGGAGAAGAAAGGGTAAAGGAAAGGTTACCTTAGGAACATTGGTAGAGGAGGCCACTGCAGGCAAATGGAAAAGAATAAGCAGCTTCGACTTAAGAGAATGCGAAGAAGTCACTAACGATCGCCAGCCAAAAGAAGCTAAGGTCCAAAGTGTCGAGTTATGGGGAGGCTACGCTAGCGCTTAATTTTAAAATTTTACCCCGTTAGCCCAGGAACCATACGTGTAATGGGATCATGGATCGTTACCTCAAGCCTCGAGAAGCGCTCGGGCAGCGGAAGTAGAGTCGATGAAGCGCATCCTCGAGCTGCTCCTCCTGGCTCGGTTCATTCGTCGGTGATCCGACGATGAAGACGACGTGATCCTACGATCCAGCGATCTCCACGGGAAGAAGACGAGCACCACTATTGGAGTAGTGCCTCCACGGTATCCCCACGTCCGGGGACAGGATCACCTTGTGCCGGCGTGCTAGCACTACTCACGAGATCCAAAGAGGTCGATCACAACACTTGTAATCGAGGAGAGAAGAGAGATGACAGCTAGGGTTTGGTCAAACCAATATCATGCAGCAGCAACAACCTTTTTGTGCTAGCCCCTCCTCTCTTTATATAGTGCCCTGTCACGGGCCTTTAATCTGTATTAAAGCCTAACAGATCCAATCTGTTCGCCTGGACCGGAACTTCCGAAAATAACCTTCTGTATCCAATTTATTCCGACCCAGAACTTCCGGTCTAACCAGAACTTCCAGTTCGTCCAGGCAGGCCCGGAACTTCTGGTCCAACCGAAACTTCTGGCTCCTCCAGAAACTGAAACTGGGGCTGGCTCGAAACTTTCGGTCTAACCAGAACTTCTGGATGCTCCAGAACCTAGAACTTCCGGTTCCCCCAGAATTCTTATGGGCACAATTCCATCAATCTCCCACTTGCACAAGAGCCAATTCTCGCAAGCTTTAAAATCCAGTCCCCTTAAGCGTGCGACCCGATAGGTTCATATGCAAACGGTCGCTACCCGGAAACCCTTTCCGAACTGCCAATCAATAGCGGTACCTAGTAGCACATATTGACCCCCGAAAGCATACAAAATCAAAATCATACTTTCTAAATCTTGATATACTCACACACCAAGCCCTTTACCACACGACATCAGTCAAGCTCAAGGCGAGATTCGTGTCACCCTTATTGATAGCTCGACACTTCACTCGATCAAGTAGTGGATTCAATCATGATCAACTCTTTGATCGTAGTGGCATGGCCATGCACTTTTCAATCCGACTACCTCGAGGAGTCTAGAGACGTCTCTCCCGTTATGTAGGAGGGGTAAATTCCATCTTGACCGCTCACATCCCACGACATGTTTCATAACACACTCGAAAGCAACCTTTATAACTACCCTGTTACGGAATAGCGTTTGGAAGCCCCTAAGTGTGCACTACACATTCTGGAATCAATGACGATCTCAGGTCTAAGGATTCTGCAGGTACACCATTTAAAATGACAACTGATGGCACATATAAAATAACAGTCCCAACAGTATCTCAAAGTGGGTCTATCCAACTTCATGTTCACTAACATGAGTCCACATCACTGATTTGACATTTCCATGTCTATGATCTGTGAAACATGATCATCAATCAGACAGATGTGCTAATCTATAAATCATCACTGTCCCACATGACGATATGAGATTAGGGATCGTTTAGAATAACATCGTAACATAGAGAGTTTCACAAACAAAGTCACGCACTTATTGATCAATGTAAAAGACATTTATTCAAGGAACAAGATAACCAATTATCTAAATGCACATCAACATAGACAAAATAACTTCTTCTCACATACACTCGTCTCACTCACACAAGTATCTAATACCCATAGAGCTCAAGTGCGCCTCATGCTTGGGCTGTGAGAGAGGTTTCATCAATAGATCGGCTATGTTCAAATCCGTGTGCACCTTGCATATCTTCACATCACCTCTATCTATAATCTCACGGATTAGGTGATAGTGCCGCAGTATGTGCTTGGACTTCTGATGCGACCTAGGCTCCTTGGCTTGCGTAATGGCACCACTATTATCACAATAGAGGTCCACTGGACTAGACGCACTAGGGACAACACCCAGCTCAGAAACAAACTTTCTGATCCAAACTGCCTCCTTCGTAGCTTCAGAAGCTGCAATATACTCTGTCTTAGTTATTGAATCTGCAACCGTTTTTTGCTTGGAACTCTTCCAACTCACTAGGCCTCCATTTCTCAGAGTCTGGTCCCATCACTGCTTCCGAATAGGTTTTGGGTTCATCATTGTCCAACAATAATATGCACGCTGCCTAGTGGTTAAAAACGCTAACCGCTCGGGCGCATGACTTAACCTCTCTGACCGATGTGGGGCTGGTGTTTTAACAATAGGCTCTGCAACATCTTGCATGTCGAGTTGCGGTTTAGTAGGAGCTGAAACACTTTCTAGTGGTTCTCGAATCTCTTTGAGTCGCACCGTGCTCCCACTAATCCCTTTCGAGAGAAACTCTTTTTCAAGAAAAACACCATTATAAGCTACAAACGCTTTTCCTTCTTCCCGGTTATAGAAGTAATATCCTTTGGTTTCCCTAGGATACCCCACAAAGAAGCATTTATCAGATATGTGAGTGAGCTTATCAGACGTCAAACGCTTTACATAGGCCCCACAACCCTAGATCTTTAGAAAAGACAACCCGGGACGTTTCTCGGTCCATATCTCATATGGTGTCCTCTCTATAGATTTAGATAGAACTTTGTTTAGTGTGAAAGCAGCAGTTTCTAAAGCAAATCCCCAGAAAGACAATGGAAGATCAGTTTGACTCATCATCGACTGGACCATGTCTAACAAAGTCCGATTCCTCCACTCGGACACCCCATTTCACTGAGGTGTACCAGGTGGAGTCAGCTGTGGAACAATTTCACACTGCTTCAGATGATAAGTAAACTCATGGCTCAAATATTCACCTCCACGATCCGACCGTAGAAATTTGATTGTCTTGCCAGTATGATTTTGTACCTCATTCTGGAACTTCTTGAACTTTTCAAAAAATTTTGACTTATTTCTCATTAAGTAGATATAACCATATCTACTAAAGTCATCGGTAAAAGTTATGAAGTACTGAAATCCACCTCTAGTTGTAGAACTCATTGGTCCATATACATCAGTATGTACAATGGCCAATAGCTAATTCGCCCTCTCACTTTGACCAGTGAAAGATGTCTTAGTCATTTTGCCAAGTAAACAAGACTCACATATGTCAAACGATTCGAAATCAAATGACTCTAAAAGCCCATCTCTATGGAGCTTCTGCATGCGCTTCTCATTTATATGACACAAACGACAATGCTCGACATAGGTAGGATTCAAATCATTGAGTCAATGTTTATTCGTATTAATGTTATAAACATGTGTATCCTTAAGATTTAGAATATATAAGCCATTCACCAATGGACAAACACCATAGAGCATACCATTCAAAAATATCGAACATCACTTATTCTTTATTACGAATTTAAAACCGTCTTCCTCTAAACATGAAGAAGAGATAGTGTTTCTGCCCAAGGCGAGAATAAAATAATAATTATTTAACTCCAAAACTAATCCTGAGGGTAACGACAAAGAATAAACGCCGACAGCCAACGCAGCAACTTTTGCACCATTACCGACGCGAACATCCAATTCGCCTCTTGTGCACTTCCTAGTCCTTTTCAGCCCCTGCAACGATTTGCAAGTGTGAATCATTGATCAGGTATCAAATACCCATAAATCACTTGGACGAGTAGCAAGATAAATTTCAATAATATTTATACCTGAAGTGGAAGTCACACTTCCCTTCTTTTTCTTTTGTTCTTCCAAGTACAACTTGTAATTCCTCTGCCAATGGCCAGGCTTATGGCAGTGGTGGCAAGTGTCAGAGCTAGCAGGGCCCGACTTGGACTTTCCAATCGAATTGGACTTAGAGCTCGAGATCGCATCTGAAGCTTTAGCCTTTCCTTTACGCTTTCTCTTCTTACTTTCCTTTTGAACCATCATCACATGACTAGGATTTTTCTTAAGCTTTCTTCGGCTGTCTTGAGCATCCCATGCAATTTAGCCAAGGTCTTCTTCATGCCATTCATATGATAATTCATGATGAACAGCTCGAAGCTCGCAGAGAGCGACTAAAGAATCACATCTATGGCTAAATCTTTATCAAGTTTAGAGCCAAACTTCTCTAGGTTCTCAATGTAACCAATTATCTTGATCACATGAGGACTCACTGGACTGCCTTCTGCCAACCTACACGCAAACAAGGACTTTAAGACATTATACCTCTTAGTCTGTGCTTGGTTCTCAAACATACCCTTCAGCCCCACGATCATATCGTAAGCATCCCTGTCCTCATATTGCTTCTGAAGTTTAGAGGACATGCAGGCAAGCATGAGACAACTGACATCAATTGAATCACTAGCGTGCTTCTCATAAGCCCGCCTTTCAGCAATTGATGTATTATCCGTTGGTTCATCAGGGTGGGGTTTCTCTAGAATGTAATCCTTATTCTCCTGTTTGGGAACGATTCTCAAATTCCTGTACCAGTCTATAAAATTTGTTCCAGACAATTTCTCCCTTTCAAGGATAGGTCGCAGATTAAAAACAGAAGTGTTCTTTGTAGTAGGTGCCATGATCTACAACAACAATACAAGGTTCAGTACTATGCTATGTTAATCTTCTATCAAATAAAAGATATGCCACAATATGTAAAATGATCGCTTTTCCTCTAACGATACATTGTGGGACAAGATCCATATTCATCTAACTCCTAGTGAGCATTGGCACCACTGCTAGAAGATTAGTAACATAGGTAAGCAACACTTTGCTAATCACATCTCTATGTGACTCTTGTTCGTTGGGGTAGCATCCAATGCTCGACTCCCAACTCCGTGCCCCAAAGCCCAAAACCGTTTTGATAGCTCTGTTAAGCAAACCAATATTATGCATGTGGTGTCCGACATCCACCCTAACTGTTCAAGATAAAAGACGGCACTCTGCTTTGGCAGAGCCACCATCGATGATCGAGAACCTTAGTAGGTGCAGCTATTGGAAAGAGCATCAATACTTAATTTTTTGAGGAAAACTATTCTAACATGGTAACGATGCCTACCGCACATAGAACATGAAAGAATAGTATGACAGGAACATAAGTAAACATCCCAGGCAATCAAATTATCTGTGACATAGTATGGCCCTCTCGTATGGTGATCTCCATCTCTATGGTTCCTGTCCATCGGATCATCACGCTTCAGGCCTCCATGAACTTGTATCAGTCTATTACACCTAATAGCACGATACTAATTACATGAGCAGAAGCATCACATGTCGACGCGCAGGTCGTATAACATTTGAACAGTCTTGGGCTGTAATCAACTATGACACGCAGGCCATGTTATTACAAGCGAGTATCATATACTTTGCAAGGCCATACCAGTCACAATATTCCCTACAAAAACAAGTTAGACGAAATCTAGATGTGACTAAATTGGACCCGGAAGTTCCGGCCAGAAGGCCCAGAACTTCTGGTCGAAGGGCCTGGAACTTCTGACTTAGAGCCAGAACTTCCGAAATCAACCTTCTGTCTCGAATTTATTTTGGCCCGGCAGTTCTGAGTCACACCTAGAACTTCCAAAAATAACCTTCTGTATGGAATTTATTTCTGTCCGGAACATCCGGTCCAACCGAAACTTCCGGACCCAGAACTTCCGGTCTAACCGGAACTTCTGAAAATAACATTCTGTATCGAAAATTATTTTGGCCCGGAACTTCCGGTCCAACCGGAACTTCCAAAAATCCGACGACAAAAACAATAGATCCAATCTATTTCCATCACCTATCACCATATGTGATCGATCGAGATCGAACACTATGCACGTAGGCTTTGATACCACTATCGGGTTATGGGGAGGCTACGCTAGCACTTAATTTCAAAAATTTACCCCGTTAACCCAGGAACCATGCGTGTAATGGGATCATGGATCGTTACCTCAAGCTTCGAGATGCGCTCGGGCAGTGGAAGTAGAGTCAATGAAGCGCGTCCTTGAGCTGCTCCTCCTGGCTTCGTTCGTTCGTCGGTGATCCGACGATGAAGACGACGTGATCCAATGATCTCTTTGGGAAGAAGACGAGCACCACTATTAGAGTAGTGCCTCCACGGTATCCACACGTCCGAGGATTGGATCACCTTACGCCGACGTGCTAGCACCACTCACGAGATCTAGGGAGATCGATCACAACATTTGTAATTGAGGAGAGAAGAGAGATGGTGGCTAGGGTTTGGTCAAACCAATATCACGCAGCAACAATAACCTTTTCGTGCTAGCCCCTCCTCTCTTTATATAGTTCCCTGTCACGGGCCTTTAATCTGTATTAAAGCCCAACAGATCCAATCTGTTCGCCTGAACCGGAACTTTCGAAAATAACCTTCTGTATCGAATTTATTCTGACCCGGAACTTCCGGTCTAACCAGAACTTCCGATTCGTCCAAGCAGGCCCAGAACTTCCGGTCCAACCGGAACTTCCGGCTCCTCCAGAAACCAAAACTGGGGTTGGCCCAGAACTTCCGGTCTAACTGGAACTTCCGGATGCTCCAGAACCCGGAACTTCCGGCCCTCAGCCAGAACTTCTGGTTCCCCCAGAATTCTCTTGGGCACAATTCCATCACAAAGAGCCAAGGATTTTATGACGGAGAACTCGAGAGATGAAGAGGTTTGGCTGTGAAGATTTGAAAGCAGGGGGAAGGAAGAGACAAGGCCAATCTTTATGGGAAAGGAGTCAAAACAATGATACGAATGTTTTGAGTCCCGAGGAGAATTTTTAATCATGACTACTCATGTCTCAAAATCAAGGGGCTTGTGTTGACACCAAAATTTGGTGATCATTGGATCTAGCGAAGCAAGGAGCACTATTGGATCAAAGCCGGTTCGGTGGAGAAGCCCTAATAGAGTCAAACAAAGCATCCATCAACATTGTGCATATATAGTAACTTACGTTTGTAATCATATCCTACATATGGTTACGGTGACTTCTCGAGTTGAATGCCTTCTTTCACCCTCATGTTTCACTAACCAATCCATCTCCAAGATGGCATTAGGTCTTTGGAATCTATCAGGATTAGGTTGGCTAGGAAGGGGACCCCAAGAATTTCAATGGTTATCAAAGGGCTAAAAAGCGATGAGGGCATTTGGTGGCCAGGGGTGCAGATTACTAAAGAGTGATGAAGGGGCTTTACTTTTATCCATGTTTTCCACAAAACTTTTAGATATGAATGAATGAGTTGCACCAGATTCAAATAATACTGTTGCTGGTGTTGAGTTAATAGGGAACACACACAATACTACGTCAGGTGCTGCTTGAGCTTCTTCCGTGGTCACATGATTCACCCTTGCTTTGATTTGATCGGTGAGAGCTGGTGCGGATGCAAGCCGAGGTTGACACTTGGGCTCCAGACACTTATCTCAATAGTGCCTAGGCTTGTAGCAGTTGAAACAGATCACCGGCTTGCCTTTCTTATCCTTCAAGGGGGCTTGATTGGCAGATAGAGCAGGAGGAGTGTGAGGTGCATTGCTACAATAAAGCTGTTGTGCATTGTTGTTGGTATTAGGACAAAAGGTAACAGAATTGATGGGGAGGACTAGTGGTCTACACATTCAACCCTCCTGGCTATTGCTGCTGAGGCATCACTAGGTAGAGAGGCCTCTAGCTGTTAATCTGTAGTTGTTTCTGCACTAGGCGACACTTCTTAGACTCCATTATGTTATGTTTGTCCTCTTGATGGATAGACTTATCCATTAATTTTAGGAAATCCACATATTCGTTAGAGATTAGATGAACAAAGAGTTCATCATTCCAGCCTTCAAGATATTTGTCCTAGCGTTCTTCATCTGTTCTCACATCTTCAGGAGTGTAGCGAGCTAGATGGTTGAACTCATGTAAGTATTCTATTATAGAATGATTTCCTTGCTTCAGAGTGGAACTCACGCTTCTTCAAAGCCACGAGTCCATTAGGAACATGGGTCTTCCTGAAACCAATGGAGAACTCTGCCCAAGAAATTTGCCTTCCATCTACTTTGTTCCCCTTAAAATGATTTCATCATTCTCCAGCTAGACCTTGGAGTTGATGGGATGCAAAAGAAACTTTCTCCTGATCAGTACACTGAAGCACATCCAACTTCTTTTCAATAGTAAAAAGCCAATCACTAGCTTCTACTGGGTTGGTGGTGGTTGAAAAGGTTGGCAGTCTAACTCTTAGAAACTCTGATAGCTTGTTCTATGGTGGAACAGGTGCAGGTGGTGGTTGAGCAGGTGTTGCGTGCTAATGGTTATGCATCTGTTGCATTAACATGGCCATGAGCTAATTCTGATTGGCTAAAACTTGAGCCAAGGTAGGATTTTCTGGCATGGGAGGTGGTAGGTTAGGCTGAGGTTGACCCCTATTAACTGATCCACATGAACCATCATCAGCAACATCTTGAGGAGTGTCACATCGAGTCTAAACCATCTTGCTAAAAAGGGTGAAAGGTTGGGGACTGGTCGATTTAGAATAGAGAAGAGAAAAGAGAAAAACATCTTGTACTTATCTAAACTTTGTTTAAACGTTTATTAAGTTTCTAAAATTTAACTCCTAAGTGCAGCTACATCACAAAGCTTGATATAATCCACACACTACTGACAAGCAAAGCAAACTAACATTCAACCTAAGCAAGCAAACACCTAACACAATGATCTAAAGGTAGGCTACTAGGGAATTAGCAACTAGGCTCTTTCGGGTCTTCTTCTTGCTCAAGAGAAGGTTCTAAGTCATCATCTTCATTATCTTCCAAGTTGATGATGGTTTCTCGCATTCTCTTTGTTCGTTGCACTCGAGGTGGCAACCTGAAGCACTTCCTTGCAGTGCGACGGACTCTAGCTTCCGGTGGTGCTTCTCCCTTGAGCTCTGCAATCTCCTTGAACAATAGATCCACCTAGTCTTGCAACTGGCAGATTGTCTAATGATTCCTATTTTCCTGCTCATCGGCTCTAATGATGGTATTCTTATGACAATTATCCATTGCCTTCAGCATATCAGTTACTCTGACTATTGTAGCATCATTCTCTTTGACACTGGACTGATACTTAGCATACATGTCTTGATAAGTCTTTCTTGGATGATATTTGTATTCCATCATGGATAACAAAGAGGCAAAACAAACTCGTTGGTCGCCAATCGCAACATATGTGGCCTTCTCATAAGCATGTCTAAAACTGTGTCCCTTTGCTTTGATGATAAGGGATGGAATGCTTTCAATCTCGCTCATCAATGTG
The DNA here is from genome assembly GCA_000418225.1 of Zizania latifolia. Classification (NCBI taxonomy): domain Eukaryota; kingdom Viridiplantae; phylum Streptophyta; class Magnoliopsida; order Poales; family Poaceae; genus Zizania; species Zizania latifolia. The sequence continues at coordinate 48,318 of KE370859.1, forward strand.
ACTACAACAGATGTGGTCCTAGGTGTATCCGAAATGGTTCGAGAATACGTGGGAACCTCTTCGTGGCCACAGACGAAAGTGAGATGGTGTAGTTCCTTGACGAAACCTTTCATGCCAAAGCAGTGGCACGAGCGGCAGCTAGGCCTGTAGCACTGGCTGGGCGAGCGCACATGAGAGGAAATGGAAGGAGGGGCTAGGCCAGCACGTGGGGAGAGGAGAGGGGGTGGACATGGCCAGCTGTGGTCGACCTAGGCTAGAGGGGAA